>LQRL01087463.1:0-12297 GCA_001703475.1 Hydroides elegans
AGCGTCAGGGAAAATCAGGGAGAATCAGGGAATTTCAAAGTCCCGTTTTCAAATCAGGGAAAGTCAGGGAAAATCGACCTTTTTGGAAAAAATCAGGGAAAAATCAGGGAATTTCATTATGAATCAGGGAAAAAAATCAGGGAATTTCGTTGAAGTATTTATTCATTATTTTTTGGGGGGTCCCCAAGAAAATTTCGCTAGCGCCTCCGGCGCTCGCATTCTATGAATACTTCTTTAACATTTTGGCTCGCGCCGTCGGCGCTCGAATAAAGACTAAATATAGCTATAGTTTATTAAAGGGAAACATCTTGGATCAGGGAAAAAAATCAGGGAAAGTCAGGGAAAAAATCAGGGATTTTAAACTGTCTGGAGACTGGTCACCCTGAATGTATGTTGAGTAAGGTTTGTTTCATTGTCAAAGCTTTTCGATAGATCAGCATAAAACGTCATTATGAAAAAAAAAACTTATATTCATACTTTTATCATAAGGAAGATTATGGAAGCTATGAAAAGGCGGCAAAAAGGATGAAACTGGAATACGTGGCATCCATTTTACCGGAAGGCTCGCTTGTGTGGGCCAAGTTGGTCGGTTACGTCAGGTAAATAACAGGGGTGGAAATTAACGGTAGCCCGGTAGCCCGAGGCTACTGGATTTCGCTGCGGGCTACTGGATTTCAAAAAGTGGTAGCCCGATGGGCTACTGGATTTAAAACAAGTTTTAATGCTCAAAATATATATATAATAATATTTTCGCTTATGTAACTTTTGGTTATATTGTAATAATTTTCCAAATATTTCGCTCGCGCCTACGGCGCTCGCAAATTGAAGTTACAAGGTGATGATTCAAAACATAGTACCGGTTTCGATTTACATTTACGTATATGCAAGCCAGTATCGATCTTGATTAGCATCCTTAAATAGAGCAAACAATGTGTTGTTGGTTGTCTTTTATGTAATGCGCCAAGCAAGTCGAGGTGACAGCATCAGGATATATCAAGAAATTTCAAAATACGTTTACAAATCAGGGAATTGCGTTTGATGGATAATTTTTTTATTCATTATTACCGTTAGAAAATTCGCGCCTGCGACGTTCACATTTTGTAGATAATTCCTTCCCTTTTGGGTCGCACCTTCGGCGCTCGGATTTTGACTTACTTATAATATGATTTGAAACCTAAAGTACCCGTTTCGTTTAGGCAAGTGTTAACCTGGTTAAGTGAAAACAAATACAGGGAAAAATAAGGGATTTTGAAACATGCTGGACTCACCCTGTTATTGGTAAAATATAAGTTACCAGAGAACTTGTCACAAAAATGTTAGGACACATCTTGGGCTTCGTTGAATGAGTACCTATGAGTCCTTAAAAGTTTTTTTATGTAATAACTTGTTACGTGGCTCGTGTACCCTTTAGTTAAAAGACATGATTTGAAACTTTTAATTTTAAGACATGAATTGGTATATCTTCAAATTTGAACGTGTTTTGAACACGAATACTTACTATAATGTAAGACTCATTTGACCGTGCGTATTTAAAATAAATACACGGGTAAAGTAAATCGTGGAAACTCTAGGGAAAAAAGGGAATTTAAAACTGATTGCGATTGTCACTCTTACATTTTCGGGCTACTGGATTTCCCGTCGGGCTACTGGATTGTACAACCTGGTAGCCCGGCGGGCTACTGGCCCAATAAGTTAATTTCCACCCCTGAAATAACATCAGTTTTTTTTCGCTTGAGGTTAATTGAGAGAGCCAAAAATAGTTATCGATGTGTGATAATGACTGTGTAATGTTTAGAAACAATCATATTTGTAAACGATCAATACAGTTCTAAAAACTTATAAAGGTCTAAAATCAATCGTTTCAGCGTTTTGATATAAACTCGGAGACGATGGGCGCTCTTGCGTTTAAGTCTTAACAATTTAAGACAATAGTATGAAAATGAAATACGATTATAATTATCTTTCCTTTTCGCAGATATCGCAGAAATGTGTAATTTATTTCGGTACAGTCCTCCGGAAATTGTAATCAACCATTAACCAATAGATATCGTCTTTGACAGGTGGCCAGGGATTCTCTCGAAGGAGCCGACCGATGGACGCTACGTGATTCGAGATGAAATGGGTCGCATCTTGTTCTACCACGTTGAATTCCTCGGAAGCAAACACACGCATTCATGGGTCAATCAGAAACAGGTAGGCAAGGGATGATGAATCCTTGATAACTTTTAAAAAAATCAATAGTAAACTAAAATCATGCAAAAATCGCGTTTTAAGTTTAGGACAATTTCTGAATAGGTTGAATTCGAAATCATATTAGAATCCAGTATACATAAATTAGCGGTTCGCCTCCTTTGCGAAGTTTTCACGGTTTTCGTTTCAGAGTTCGAATCGTTGGTTAAAACTATTTTTGCAGAAAGAAACTATGCACATTGCTTGAAGCTAACGAAACAGAAGTAATTAGAAATCGCTTCAAGTGATAACGAGTGATAACAAATGACCGTTTTATGTCACCACTATATTTCCAGGTGGAGCTCTATGGATCGAAAAGCTTACCAAGTGAATCAAAAGAGGAATCCCTCCCTTTGAATCAAGACAAAAAGACTGCAGTTAGAAAACGGCGTGTATGAAGTGCAATATTTTTTATGCATTTGATCACACTAACAGATAGAATATGAAATTCCCTTTTTTTTCGTTTTATTTCAAAATAAAAATCAAGGCAAGTCTGAAAATAATCTAACATTTCTTAAAATTGTTTGATATTAAAACTTGCAGTGTCGGTCCACATAACCTTCTATGCCCCCAAAATCCTTGATTTTGATGTGTGTTGTAATTGTACAACTCTTTTAATATAGTTTGAACCAATTTTTTGCGAATCAAAATGCGCAGAAGAATAGCAAATTGTTTTTTTCTATAAAAGGGTCGCGGACGCGGCAAACTTCTGTTCAATCAAACCCCCGTTGCTAAGCAGAAACGCTGTTACCATGGTAATTCAGTCGACAAAGCAATAGAGGAGGCAAGGTGTATGATTGACGTTAAATTGGAGGCACGGATAAAGCACTGTCAGTTTAAGTATGAAGCAAGTGAAGGAAGGGAAGATGATAGAGGTAGGCCATTTTGATAGGTCGGAGGGGCGGGTGAATGGGTTATTTACGAACTATGAAGGATTTATAGGCATTAGATTTTATTAACTTTTGTTTTTCATACTTTGTCGTTTGTGGGGTCGAGAATCTAAATATTGCCTACCGGTAGTATCTGATGTTACTTTCCATTTACACCAAGTATATTTTTATTATTTATCATACAGCAGAACCGGTTGAAATATAATTTTTATTTTCCTTGAATGAAGCACCACCTGAAATGGGTTACTTTATTTTTTTTTCACTATATATATTTAAATTGCCAGATAAGGAAAACAGAGCAAGAGAGGATCAACACAAATGTACAAAAGAGAAGAAGAATCACTTAGTGCGCGCCAAATCAAAAGAAAAGCCGAAACCAAATGTTCAAACGAAAGTGAACCCAAAAATCAAACCGAAAGTGAGCGCGAAAGTAGAAAAATCAACAATGAAACCGAAAGTAAAAGTTCAAAAGCCTACAGTCAATGTTCAAAGCAAGAAATTAAACCAAACCAAGCACAAGCCATCTGAATCTATTGACAAAATCGCCCAAGAGACAGAACGACGGATTAAAGAAGAGCTTTTGTCGAAAAAGTTGAAAACGAAAGAGCAGCGATTGGGTCCGGCTTCCGTGTGGACCTCACCGAAGTCGAATCTGTCTTTGTACAAGAAGAAGTCACTGTTTGTCTGCGGATCGAAGGAAGAGAAGTTTCTCAGCGACTTAGAGGTAAGACAAAGGGAGTTCTGCATCTTGTATATAAGGTAGGGGTAAAGCTGAATTGTTATTAAATGATCTCCACAAACGCGAGAGGCGATGCAGAATCGCCCATTGCGTTTTTGCGCCGCCAGTTGCGGCAAGAAATAACAACTCAACTTGTCTAAGTAAATTATCATTTTTAAATGTCAAATATTTATCGTTCTGTGCTTGCCACTTCCCGTGTGAACACTTTTTCTAAAGCGATTCTAAAAAATGACTAGGTCCTATAAGAACAAATAAGTCAACTGCCGCCTGCAGCGATTCGTCGGTTCCCGTGTGAACAAGCCCTTATTCAAAACGATTGTACGAAAACCAATGTTCTTGGCAAATCATGATTACTAAGAATAAGAAATTGAAAATATAGAGTCCATAACAAGCGACCAATTTAACCAAACAAAACATATCTCATTTAGTTTCAAGAAAGGTCTACAGGTATTGAAATCATCAGTTTCTGAATACTTTGCAATACTCAATAGAGGTAATAACTGAACAGCAAAAGACCTCCATTTCCTTCAAAGCGGCGTCTTAAAGAGTTTACATGTATATTGAAAATATATGCAGGCTTACATTTTATTGTTTTGCCTTTTCATGGACTTATTATCCCCCGTGAAACGGAGGGATATGGGGTTGAGCGTGTCCGTCTGTCTGTCCGTCTGTCCGTCCGTCCGTCTGTCCGTCCGTCCCCCCTTAACATGGGATAGTTTGTGCACGCGAGTTTGGTAGGAAGGAATAAAGCTAGAGCTTTCAAATTTTATACACGTATAAACCAGTGTGCCTCGTCAAGGTTTTATCTCGATCGATTGAAAATTGTCGATTCTGGAGCCTTTGAAAAATTGCGAATATTTCATATTCAGTTGAGGAGATGTGGGTGATAATATAAGATATTATCCTTAAGATATGTATGTATAAGGAACAAAGTCACTGTATGCCCTGACTTTTCGAGAAAGACGTTGTAAGAAAGACGTTGTGAGAAAGACGCTGTGAGATAGACAAAGACATTGTGGGAAAGACAATGTAAGAAAGACGTTATGAGAAAGATATTGTGAGAAAGACGTTTTGAGAAAGGCGTTGCAAGAAAGACATCGTGAGAAAGACGTTGTCAGAAAGACGTTGTTAGAAAGACGTTGTTAGAAAGACGTTGTGCGGAAAACGTTTTGAGAAAGTCGTTGTGAGAAAAACGTTGTAAAATTGACGTTGTAAGAAAGACGTTGTGAGGAAGACGTTGAAAGATAGACGTAGAGAGAAAGTCGTAGTGCGAAAGACGTTGTGTATAAGACGTTGTTAAGAAGACGTTGTAAGAAAAGACGTTGTGGAAAAACGTTGTGAGAAAAACGTTGTGAGAAAGACGTTGCAAGAACTACGTTGTGAGAAAGTCGTTGTGAGATAGACGCTGTGGGAAAGACGTTGTGAGAAAGTCGTTGTGAGAAAGACTTTCCTGAAAAGACGCTGTGAGAAAGTCGTGGTAATAAAGACGTTGTCAGAAAGACATCGTTAGAAAGTCGTTTGGAGAAAGACGTTGTTAGAAAGATGTTGTAAGAAAGACGGTGCGGTAAAGACGTTGTGAGAAAGACGTTATAAGAAAGACGTTGTGAAAAAGACGCCGTTAGAAAGTCGTTGTGTACAAGACGTTGTGAGAAAAGACGATGCAAGAACTAAGTTGTGAGATAGACGTTTAGAAAAAGAAGTTGTGAGAAAGACCTTGTAAGAAAAACTTTTTGGGATAGACATTGTGAGAAAATCGTTATGAGAAAGATGTAAGAAAGATGTTGCGAGAAAGACGTTGTGTGATAGACGTTGTAAGAAAGACGTTGTGAGAAGGACAAACATATATCACCTTCAATTTAAAATTGACATATAGTATTAATAAAGCAAATATATTGCATAGGCTTGGGGCTTTGTTTTTTCAATGCTGACCATGCTAAATCAAATAATTATTGACAGTTCACGGGGGATCGAAGGCCTTTAGCCTCTAGTTTCAAATATGAATATATATTTTTCGATTGCTATCAGTAATTCATATAAATGAATGCATAATGTAATGTATTATTAATTTCTTCCATCAATCTTCTTATCTAGCGATTCGCATCGAACGAACGTGAATTCGAACGCAGTTTGAAGGGGTACCACAAGGATCATCAACGAACCATTTTGCCGCCAGCGCCTTGTTGGAGGGAAGTGCCCGTGTCTTATTTGCAACTGTACCAGGCCGTGAGGGAGAGGGGGGGCTTTGAAGAGGTATGATATGATAGGAGTTATTGGAGATTGTTGACAAACAAATATATTAAGATACAAAGCTGCATTTTAATACAAAATCACAACTTAGCAAAATAATAAAAGATTATAAATGATGACAACGTTGTTTTTTTTCTCTTGGATTTTTGTATTAAAAGATAAAATATTCAATATTGACACAAGTTTGGTTTAGTTTGTATCAGCTCTTACAATGCATCAGCCCGGTAGAAATCTCGCTTATCTTGCCTATTGATTGCAAATACTGATTTTAGTGGGGTCTGCTTAATTAAGTCATACAGATGCGATAAATTCCTTTCTAGACCACGTTTCACTGATGCACTCGTTTACGAATAATTCCAGGTGACGTCATCGCGTAAATGGGCGGAAGTGTGCAAGGATCTACTTCTTCTCAATGACGTCGGATCTACGAGTAGCCATGCGAAGAAGTTCTATCAAAGGTATCATTCACAAATGTTTGAGGAATATCAGGGTGTATTTAAAAATATTTTGGTTTAAGAAAGATATGATACAACTCGTACATCTTATTTGTTGTTATTGTTGACCTGTATAACCTCTCCTGGGTAATTTTGGTAGCATTTTGATATAGCCTTATGGCGAATTTCTGGTACAACCTTGGTTGCCTAAATAATCTTATGATGAAGCGAATTGGGAATGCTTCTAGAAATACTATAAATGGGTAAACTTCTTTCGATAGATATCTCTATGGCTATGAATTGTCCAACGCAGCCACAAAGCTCACTTCTCCTCGGCCAAGTCAGGTCAGTGAGGGAAAAATGGTAACTATTGTCTTTATAAAATAAGATATGTTTTTAAACAAATTTTTCGTTGATATTTAATTAGAATGATATATTGCAAATAATTCCAACCCCACATTTACCCATCTAGTAGAATGGCCACATGAAAGTACGTTAGAAGCAAAATTTTACTGGTTGCAAATGAAAATAAAACGGGTGGAACTTTAAAAAGGTGGAACTTTTAGAATATTTTATTCATATTTGCGGAAACAGGTTGAAACAGGCTGGATTTAAATTACATTCCCATTAAATGACAATTCATCTTCTTCCAATATACAGGTATAACAAATATGATAGTCTAATCACAGGGTGACCAGCGTCAGGGAAAATCAGGGAGAATCAGGGAATTTCAAAGTCACGTTTTCAAATCAGGGAAAGTCAGGGAAAAACGACCTTTTTGGAGAAAATCAGGGAAAAATCAGGGAATTTCATTACGAATCAGGGAAAAAATCAGGAAAAATGGTTAAAGTATTATTTGTTATTTTTAAGGATTTCTATCAAAAATTTTGCTCGCGCCTTCGGCGCTCGCATACTATGAATACTTCTCTTAAACGTTTCGACTCGCGCCGTCAGCGCTTGAATTTTGACTAAATATAGCTATAATTTGTTAAAAAGTATCATCTTGGATCAGGTAAAAAATCAGGGAAAGTCAATTACATATCTTTTTTGAAGGTTCCGTCAAGTCAAGCCTCGTTCGGAGTTCAAGAGGTTCCGGTCTCTCCACGGAAGAATTCGAACCCAAAGCCTGTCCGACCGAAAGCGGGTCACGTGTATTCGTTTCGTATGCATTTCTTTGCTTAATTTAATTTAGCTTTGTCATAATATAAAATATTATTGTTAATGTCTGACACTCGTATATATAAAGATACTTTAAAAACTTAATTTAATTATATTGTTTCATGGATCATTTCAATGTATAAAAGAATGTGTAAACTTTTGTATGTGATCCAAATTACAGGGTGCGTACAGAGTGCTGGACAAGTCCTAGGAATCGATCAGGTCCCCGAAAAGTCCTGGAAAGTCCAGGAAATCGGCCCATAAAAGTCCTAGAAAGCTCTTGAAATCGCCAATGAAAATTCTGTACGCACCCTGAAATTATTAAAAAAAATATATAATGAATTGCGTGCCCACTGATGGATAGGCATTGCATTCATACCTACATGTACTTGTATGTAAAGACCTGCTGCATTGATGTTCTATTTATGTCATTATGGTTTAGATTCAGATTCTGTGGCGTCAGACGACTTGAAGGAATTATTTCAGGATTTGGAGCAGACCGGAAATGAAATTACTTACAACCTATTGAGAGAGAACATAAGACAAGGTAGAGACAACTCATACAATCGGAGTTTTATAACGAGATACTCGCCTATTCTGTGCCTTATGGTGCGTTCAGCGGGACTTTGCGTCTGCGTCTGCGGAATTTAAATTGGTATAAAACATAGTAAACCCTGCGGAATTAATACCGCTGGGTTTGCTATGTTTTATACCAATTCTAATTCCGCAGACGCAGACGCAAAGTCCCGCTGAACGCACCATTATAGATGTCTGATATAACCCACCAAGCACCATGAGTCAATTTCAAATACGCATGTTGATATTTGATTTCTTTTAAATTTAGTTTTATTGATATAACCGTTTGGTAATTTCTCTTTCGATAAGCACACTCATAACCTTATTTTTGTTCTCCCTTATTACGACTTATGTTATATCTAAAACTAACTTGAGATCTCTTTTCATTTTTGATTATAAAGATTCCAAACGGATGGGACTAGACATACGATTTCACGCCGATACGCTCGGTGTACAGTTTGAATCTCCAACTCGCGTCTCTCAACTCAGTCTACAGGCTACGGAGCCAGGTAAATATGTTCTTTTAAAGTTATTTCGAGATTTAATGGCATTGGGCAAATCTTTGGATTTAAAAGAGAACGGGGGATTCTACATATCTGAGGCAGCGTCTAGTTGTAAGTTTTAGACTAAGTATATATTTATTTATTTTTGTACGTATTCTCACGCTGACACATGTGCCCATCTTGCAATTTAAGATAAAATAAATGATTTGGCACGAAATTCAATAAACTTTCAGGGTTCGTCCGAGGGCGCGTTTTTGCGTTATTTTTCACACCAAAATCCTAAAAAACGCACGAAAATCAAGAACGTGCGTTTTAAAAACGCATGTTGGAAAGAAAAAAAAACGCAAATTATGGACACGCGTTTACGTTTTCAATTTATTACTATAACGAACCATTGGTGCCCCGGATGTGACTATATTTTAAGGAAAACAGTTCTTTAGATTGCATATTTTCTATTAAAAATGCTTAAAAAAATGGCTCGCGCCTTCGGCGCTCGCAATTAAAAGAAGTTAAATGTGTCAGTCGGAGTCTACGATAAACACTTTCGGGCTATAGTGTATCACTATTTGAATCTGTCAGAAACCTTGGCCCATATTGTAATGTAGTTCATCCGAAATAGCAACATTGTTAAGTGCCGAATCAATTCGTTTTTGATGCCCGAAACCCAACTGTAACGAACCCTTAATATCGTTTTTTTTTTTTGTATTCAATCAAATCTTTTAATGATTCCATAATATGCATAAATCCATAATTTTTGAAGTTTTTTTTTAACCCTAAACTGCCGTTTCGTACATTAATAGTTGCCACAATAAATGCATCAAATGTGGTCTATAAATAAGAGTACGGTAAGTATTTTAAATAAGTGTGTTTCGAGTGATATGAGAACTTAAACACTGAAAAATGGGTAGTTTTGAAGAACCATATGAAACGCGCCATCGGAACAAAAAACGCATCAAAATAGAGGGTGCGCGTTTTAAACGCGTCGTCGAGCCGCCCTAGGACAAACCCTGAACTTTCATGTGTAAAATTTACAAACTGTTGGCTATTGGTCACCATGTTTCTTAAAGCTTTAAATAAGGTGTTTCTATTTATAGATGAAAGTGCCCAGATTGTCCCGGAAGTGGAGATGAGTGACGTAAGTGTGCTGACGTCATCACAAAGTGCGCATCATCACAACCAATCTCCAAACAGCACCAGTTTTAGCACAAGTGACAGTAGTACGCAGTCGCAGATGTTGAACCAGTTGAGTTCATTGGCGAAACGAATAGATGCGTTTGAACAACTTTGTCACGACTGATTTTGGTTTAAAATGGTTATTCTGTACCCGGGTATATTGTTTTGACTCGATTTGAACTTAGTTAGATTGCGGTTGAGCGATTTTAAGTTGCTTATTGACTGATTATTAATATACAATTTATATATTGTCTACAGTCTCACACTGTGTTAATGTTTTTGCTATTTTCAGAATGGCTAAATGTTAATAATGAATAATGAATCGTGCGAGTTTTTATTAGATTCGGCTATTTAAAAACTGCAGTTATTAGCATTGATATGTATACAACAGCGTCTGCGCTAAATAATAGAAATTCATAAAACGTTATAAATCATGCATATAGCTGCGTAATCTATCTCGCTTGTATATCGTTTAAAAAACTACCGTATAAATAATTTGCTACTAAGACATTGTTCAAATTTTTTTATTCAAGATTTGAGTTGAAAGATGTAATAATCAAGTTATTTTGTAAATATGTTTTTTTTTTGTTTATTGACAAAATGTGTTGTTAATATATTAATTATTGTTGGTTTCGATGATTATTATTGTTTGAAGTTTAAATGAGTTTATTAGTTATGATATATAAGTGAAGAGTGTTACTGCCTATATTCAGTATTTGTAGTTCTCTACTGGTCAGGCTATAGTCATACATCGTCTTGGCATATACTCCGTATTTATTTAAAAGTGTATGATGTTTCAACTTTGCTTTATTGTTTTTAGTGTTTTTCAAAAGTTAATTTGGATTCATTTTTATTCAGAGAGGAAATCAAGCAAACGGTTCCTGGTCTCTTTTCGAAATTTGTTTACTTTATTTTTTTTCCTAAGGATCAGTTTTTCTTTCTTTTTCTTTACTAAACATCTAATCAATTGTTTACTCAGAATAATATAATGTTATGTTATGTTCTGGTTAACATAAGTAAAGGCGAGAAGATTATTTGTTATTGATTAGGCTGCAGCTGACTTTTGATTGATTCATTAATATAGTTATGCTATGTAAATGGTTCAATTAAATGAATGAATGTAACACTGCTTGATAGACAATTCTTGCTTCACGAAAACAACCATCGGTGCATATTGTCGCGTTCGTCTGTAATTCAATGAGAGCAGTAAATGCCACAAAACTTGAATTAAAAAAAGGATAACCCTTTGAGAAATTATTAATGTTTATAAATTACTCAACCTAGTATGTTTTTTAAGGTACTTGTCATTTTAAGTATCATTTTCCAAATAGTGCATATCCATGCTCAAGGGAGATTCAATAAGTAATTCCCTAGTAAAGAATTATTTGAATCCATTTTCGATTTTAAAAAATGGTGTAGAATTCTAGCTTGATGTAATCTGTTGAGTTCTAGTCATATGTTTGATATTTTGAGAAACCCGGTGAAATGTTAAACATAATCGCGTTGCTGTTTAAGTACATTATGTGTCCACAGCTAAAGCTATTGAATATCACGAGAAGGAATCAGATTTATTTTGTAAATAATGTTTATACGGGTTTAGTAAAATAACAAGTAAGATTTATTTTGAGTTTATTGACAATTATTCTTGAATATAATTTCCAAATAAACAGAAATAACACAAAACAACACAATTTCAGTAAAATTTGTAAATCATTCCATCAACATAAATTTTGATTCTAGCTGTTTTTGACATTGTACTCTAAAACAATAAACACATTAAACTATTTTAAATTCAGTTTTATTCACTAAGTCTTATCATACTATTTTGGTCTACTTTGCAATTCATCATATAGCAGATGCTGTATATGAGTGCACAATGACCCATTTACATAGTAGAGCATGTAAGAGCGCACTCCATGTTGGCCCAGGCTCCATACATGGCGTCATTGCAGTATTGGTAGACCCACTGAGTACATTGTGCTCCCATGTTGTCAACCAACTCAACGTATTGGTCATCGTAGGGCTTCTGTCCGTAGTAGTTGCCTGTTTGAAAAAATCGTAAAATAACTATAAAAGCTGACCGCTTCATTATTATCCCCCGTGAAAACGAGGGGATATAGGGTTGAGCTTGTCCGTCTGTCTGTCTGTCTGTCTGTCCGTCCGTCTGTCTGTCCGTCCGTCTGTCCGTCCCGTTTGATGTGGGGTACTTTGTGCACGCAAGTTTGGTATGACGGAGTTGAGCTAGTGGTTTCAAATTTTATACACGTATAAACCAAGGTCTGAAGTCGTGCCTCGTCAAAGTTTTATCTCGATCGGTTGAAAATTGTCGATTCTGGAGCACTTTGAAA
>LQRL01087483.1:400-12371 GCA_001703475.1 Hydroides elegans
GAGTTCGTACTTATCGTATGAGAGGAGAGGGGCTGCACTCTGACGAAGTTAATTTTTAATTAACTACAAATAATAACTAATTATAATTGGTAGCTAAAGATTATGATATGCGAAGAAATAACAAATGCTGCAAATATTTCCGCAAAACATATATAATTAAACAAGTATATATTTTTGTAATAGGATGGGCTATACCACATTCTTTCCAAAGAAATGATTTTGCTGGCAAAGACGTCACTGAACATTTCGCAAATTTGCTTACCAAACGTGGATACTCCTTCAGTACTCCAGGTAAGTTCACATTTTTGATCAAAGAAAGGGAAAGCTAAAATTGAAAATGAAATGATAAAATTTAAACTACTTTTAAATACTCTCAACTTGTGTTTTTACAAATAACATTTTGTAAGAAGTATATATGATGTAGGTTCGTACAATTATTTCAATGTGTTTGTATTTTATTTTAATGTTTCTTTATTATTTTACACCAAAGTTAATTTTAGTCTATATAATGGAATCCAGTCATAACAAATTTTTAAATAAAATACTTATTTTCATAAATTTACAGCAGAGTTGGAATTAGTTCGTGAGATGAAGGAAGACATGACCCGGGTAGCTCTAGATAGTGAGCATATATTTGACAGCTCATCAGAGAAGAACTTGACATACGAATTGCCGGACGGACAACACATACAAGTTGGCAACGAACGATTTCAAGCAATGGAGACATTATTCCAGCCATCATTGATAGGTGAAATTTATTAAATGTTTCGAAACGTCTCGTTCACTCTGGGCTACTTATATATGATTTCCAGAAAATCAAGCCATTCGCTGAATATTACTGTTTTTGAGGATTTAAGAATGAAATAGAAATAGTGTCCACATTTCCAGAAACCATAATAAAAACCCAATTGCATAAGCTAAAAAATATACACATATATTTCAAGATCTGATAAAAAAATAGAACCTTTCAATATCTTTAAATGACACGCATATCTCAGCGTTATCTTTTCTCAATCCCAAAATTGACATCGTTTTATTATCTTCAGGGCTACCGTTACCTGGGATTCATGACATGGTGAACGAAAACTTGCTACAATGTGACATTGATCTTAGACGTGACCTCTACTGTAATATCATTCTTGTGGGCGGAACTACCATATGTCCAGGTCATTTTTTGTTGTTGTTTTATTAATTTATCTGCCATCTTTTCGTTTACGAAAATATGCATGTTTTGTGGCCACTTTGCTGTTTTGAGGAAAATATGGTTTTTAAGGAGACGATGTTTCTTTTTAAATTGAAATTTGATAAATAGAAAGACACATCGCTAAGATAATGAGTCTACTCAAATTCCATGCGATATTTCTAAATGTGTGTATGTTAGAAGTACATGTAATAATATGAAATATGTTGACATTTCAGGGTTTGGGAACCGGCTTCA
The DNA here is from genome assembly GCA_001703475.1 of Hydroides elegans. Taxonomy (NCBI): domain Eukaryota; kingdom Metazoa; phylum Annelida; class Polychaeta; order Sabellida; family Serpulidae; genus Hydroides; species Hydroides elegans. The sequence continues at coordinate 1,839 of LQRL01087483.1, forward strand.
AAAAGAGTTGGGACAACTGGTTCCTGGACGTTCAGAAGTGAAAGTAGTCGAGACACCGGAAAGAAAATACTCTGTCTGGATTGGTGGGTCTATCTTAGGCTCCATGTCAACTCAAAAAGAGAGAATAATAACAAAACAGGATTATGAGGAATGGGGACCAAATAGTGTTCTAAGAACAGTTTGCAGTTAAGGTTATACAGTTCGGGTCGGTTACAAACGATATGACAAATGCATTAATCCCCGTATGCTAAATAAATTCTATTCTCGTCACAAACTTACTAAAAAGCAAAGTCATATTTGTAATTTACAAGACTGTCGAATCTGGACATAGTGTGACGTCACCTTTTGATTGGATTCTTGTTATTTGTTTTTCGTGTTATTGTTTGTTATACATTAATTATGCACAAAGAAACTGTCTCAAAAATTGTCATAATTAAGAAAGACATACTGATTGGTTTCGAACTTATGCTTAAACAACCCTGAAAATGTTTTAGATATGTTGATATCACACTGTCATCGCTAAAATTGTGAATACTCTATCAAATCCAGAAGCCTGAAATCAGATGTGCCTGATATTAAATATAAATGTGCTCTGTGAAATATTGTTCGTTTTCTAATTCATGTATAAGAAACAGGAATTGGATGGATATCATATCCGTAGAGTCGATTCAAAGAACTTTTCTTAACGATTCATATTAGTTTATTAAATATATATATATATATATCTGTGAAATTAGTCTCGTATGTTTAGACCCGGACATATTGGTCCCGAAAAAACTTGTTAATGAATATCGATTATGAAAATGATCATATAAATTCTGATAAGATTGTATAGAAAATAAGATTTAACAAGGTTTATACTTCTGATGATATATAAACGTCGTTTTAGATAAGATTAAAACATAGCTTGTATGTCCGTCAAACCAATATTTTAGTTTATGTAAATATTTCATTCGATAAGGTATACTCATTATTTCAGATCTGTGATAGATATAAATAGAATTCACAGTTTGTTTCCATTTATTTTATGAAGACATATGCTTTTTTAAACCAATGAGTAGAGTATGATATACACGTATAAATATCTCTTATTTCTTTCCACTTTCGACCAAGTTATTTCAAGTAATTTCAGGAATCGGTACTGTACAAAATTAGTTTGACAATAAAATAAGCTTATATATGTAAGGTTATTATTCTGAAATTATACGAAATAATTATGTACCGATCGAATAAAAAAATACTAGGATGTATACCGATTATATATCCCTTATCGCATTTTCTTTTGTGTCAGAGACTTAAACCTGATAAGAAAAGGCTATCTCGATGATTGAATGAGTATCAAGTAGTCTCTGTCAAGTGATATATATACTACACGCTGAGCTTTAGAAATTATAAATCCGTATATATCATCATTATTTTGTACTATCCTTGTTAAAAAATCAAAATGAAGATAAAAGGAAGTGTAGCTATAGTATTTGGGGCGGCTCGAGGGATAGGACTTGCTTATACCAACGCTCTTTTAGAACGGGGTGCTTCGGTAAGTCAACGTTTATATTTCTACATACAGTCAGGCCGCGGTTACATTCAAGCCACAAAAAAACGCATGTTTTCTTGCGCAATCTGCTTTTTCAGTTATATGTTTTATTAAAAGATGTATAGCACGTTTGGCGCGAAAAAAGAAGCAGTGTTGCTATTTAATCTTTAAAAACTGCTTCTCTTTGCTTTAATGTAGCCGCGCCCTTAAGCTTATAGGGGTAGAGCTAAGAGCGAAGGACATCTGATAATTAGTGTGATTTTTAGAATAACGACCATAGAAACACTTACATGTATTTCATTTTAAAATACGATAATTAGGTGGATACAAAAAGCCGTAATCATTTAATTTACGAATATGTTTGAACATATTTTCTTCTTTCACTGTTAGGTGTGTATGACTGATATCCGTGATGAAGAAGGGAGAAAAGCAGAAAAAGAATTACAGAAAGAATATTTGGAAAGGATATTCTTCGAATCCTGTGATGTATGTAACGAAGATATGATAAAAGGTAAGTCATATCGGTTGAGTGTTTAATCATGCTCTCTGGATTATTGTTGAGCAATATTAATTGTTTTTTTTAACGTTTTTTTTTATACTTATTGGATTTGATAACTGGCTTTAGAACCAGCTCTCGGGATTATTGTTGAGCAATATTCTTTTCTTTAAAGTTTTTTTATAATTAATGAAATTTGATAACAGACTTTTACAATAAAAGGTTGTCTTTATTCATGAATAATGTATCTATATGTGCTTATCAAACACAAATTAAAGGGCTCCGTCCAACAATGTGTTAAGTCGACTTAACCCTTTTTCGCTAAAATGTATTGCAAAGTGTCACCTGATTAAAGATCCATGTTACGATGCTACAAAACAATGCGATTTTAATAATGTCATACTTTGGCCACTTGCTCATCCTTATATAAATGACCAATTTAAAATCATTTATACGCCTCGTTTCTTGAAACATCAATTTCAGACTTAACATAATGTTGCAATCCCTTCAAATTATATTGATTGGATGTGCGTTTAACATGGATGCTATGCACTTTTCAGCGCTTTCTATAAACTTGTGATATTAATTGCAGATGTGTTTGACAAGGTGACCAAACAATATGGACCTCCCGAAATTATTGTGTTCAACAGTGGAATCATCCATGAATTTGAGTGGCAAAAATGTCTGGATATCAATTTGGTAAGACCTATATCAATAACTGCTATTTTGTGAAAGGAAAATTACGTGTGACTACTGTATTTGATTTATGAAACAAGACCGTCCAAGGATAGTGTGCCACATATTGCCAATTGCTTCAGATTAAGGTAAACCAAATATAATGGAATCTATTTGTGCCTGGCCACACGGATAGCTTCCATTTTTTTTTATATAGTTGATACATTTGTCATCATGACACTTAATATCTTTTATATCGAATTGCACACTTAATCGTTAATTTACACATAGCAAAAAAATATATGTTTTAAGGGTGGTGTGATACGATGTTTTAATATCACACGCGAGCGCATTGGAAAACAAAATGGCGGAAAAGGCGGCGTTTTCATAGCAACCTCGTCAATTTCAGGTAAAAGTATATCCATTTTAAGGTATTTTTCAACATTTCAATAAAAAGATATGAAGACACTTTTTGTGGAATACCGTGAATAAAATTAATATAAATACATTTAAACACTTTGTGTCATCCAAATAATTTTCGTTGAGTTGAACATTTTATAACAATTTTACTAAATTTCTGTTTTAATCTTTTTTATACAGGACTTCGAACTGAATACTGGGCACCTGTATACTGCGCAACAAAACACGCTATCAATGCATATGTGAGGTCGTGGGCGGTTAGTATGATGTTTTGTCCTTTATGTACGGTAGAACTTGATTAAACCGGACATCGTGGGGACGGAGAAAACCCGTCTGGTTTAGCGAGGTGTCCTTTCTAGCTAGGTGTTCAGTTACAAGGTTTAACTGTTTTTGGAAATAGCAGGAAACTATTTAATGTTCATTAATCAGCAAATTTTGAGGATAATTAAATAAATTAACTGACTTTGCTGATTAATCAACATTTCACAAAATATTCTAATTGCATTTTATCTAACATGATCCCTTGATTATATCAATAACAATATCAATATATTAAGCTATAAAATGAAATAATAAGTTGCTAATTACATATTTCATAGGAGGATAAGAATTACGCAGCGCATGGAATCCGACTGAATACCATTTGTCCATCACGTGTTGATACACAGTTTATTGAGCAAATAAATGAAGAACGAGCGATCAACGTTCGCGAACATTTAGGGACGAAGGATTACGAAGAAGGAGCTTTCACGTGCGTAAATGAATTTCATTTTTCTTTAGTTTTTATTATTGTTTTTAAAGGAAAGTCCGAGACTTAATGGCAATGGGCGAATTTAGATTCCCGGGAAAGGAAGATATCAATTCGATCCGATTCAGTGAATACATTCACGACGGAAACGATAGGAATTTTCTCAATATTATCCTTATAATCTTATGACATAAGTCCTGCAAAGGAAACATTGAGATCATCGTAAGTGGCGATGACAATCATTTTATGCGACCCTAATGCGAAATAATGTTATGTTATATATATTAAACAGTGTGATGGCTTTGTAATACACATGCCGAACATTTTATGACACTTTTGGTGTATATAAGCTTTTATATTCCGGCAGAATATGCATTTATCTAATGATATTTATGCGGTCGCTTTGGGTATTATATCGAATAATTCATAAAAATGTTTCAATGTATCTTTGTAAAGATGAATCCTAATTCTCGCCATATATAAAGAAAAGATTATATAGATTTATGCACAACCAAAATAAAGAGACAATTAAAATTTGAAAAATGTGCAGAAATATACATAAATTGTACATCGTGCAATAATTAAGGTCATCAAAAGCATGAAGCAATTATAATCACGTTTTCTTTGTAGCAAATCAATATGCATAGACTAATACGATCACAAATTTTACATACATGTATATTAAATATTTTTAGACCAGAAGACATTGCAAAGAAACTTATAATGCTGTTAGAAGACGATTCAATCAACGGTCAGTTGTTACGTGTAACCAGGACAACCGGAACCGACTTCGTCAAATTCGAAGAACAGCCAATTCAATGAGACCTTCAAAAATCAGCCTATATGATTATAACGCGGGAATAGTTAATTCAGTTATGAATTAGTAGACCGGTAAATTTGATGAAAATATATAATTTAATATATATTTCTAGATATTTATTATAAAATTATGGATGCTTATGGTATAGCCATTGAATAAACATTATGATAACAATTTATGGTATACATTTGTATGTCCTTTACATAATACAAAACAAAGGCGAAATTTTATAAACATATCAGATTTTAGAGTTTTCATACATATTGAAGTACATTGTATTAAATTGAAAGGCATATTCAACGAACATGTTACATGCTTTCCTTTTAACTAGCCTAATCAGCTTTCACTTAATAAGCTTATAGGAAGATATAGGAAATGTTCCACTCAATTTTGCGTAATTTTGTTATGTTTAAGAAATAAAATTGCTTGTAAGATTTCTGACATTTTTTCCAATACTCGTTTAAGGATAAGCAAGGTTATTTCGATTATGTTAGTCCAAGATATATCCGAGAACTTTTATAGTTATACTTGACTGTACAATTTGAAAATAAAAATAGAAGATTAGATCTTTGCAGGCAATAATCACTTACATCAATGCACGTGATTTCTAAAACTGATAAGAAATTAAATAAATATCAACACAATAACAGAATACACAAAGAGCAAGAAACAGCGAATAATGCACCTTTTTCAACATACCTTACACACACTACTTAATATGTTCTAAAAATTATTTTCAAAATTTAATGGAACCCATCAAAACCCTATTTCTGACTACCAGAATATCTCTTTAGCATACACGAAACATTCACTTTTTCTGTACATATCACAATAATTATAAGCACTTAAAGAAACACAGTTCCCCATGACTTTACAAGAAAACAAAATCAAGTACGATGTACATGTATAACTCATATGTGATTACAAACAATCAACATACTATTTTACAGGCATATGATTTGCATTTATTCGAAACACGTGAATAGAACAAACAAATTTAGTTTACAATATGTTTTGAAAGACAAAATATACCTCACATAAGGAATATATAGTATTTTTAATTCCATTCTCGCCTGGTTTAAGACAAAAGCTCTCAAGATCAAATATGTTTTAAAACCTGGAGTCACGAAAACAAACAATACCCCACCTAAAATATAAATTATAGTTCATCAAATACATCCTAACAACATTAGCGATTTTTTTTTCAGGTAAAATAAGTTGATATATCGCTCTTTAAATAGAAGAAACTCAAACTATACAAATGTATACCTTTTGGTTTTGATAACAATATGAAAATATAATCTGATTATTTATCAACTCTATTTAGGCAAAAAACTCTTAAAGAGGCATAAATAATAATAACCTTAATAAAACATTATACTTTAAATAGCGAGAAAAAATAACAGTAACTCTTATTTGAGCCATAAACTACAAGCCTAGCTTATTATTCTAACCTGGAAGTTTGGACATGGTATGTGTCTATATGTATAATTCTCAGAACAGAATGTAAACTCAATATGTGACAATCAAATCTAAGCAATTGAATTTGAAATCTCAAGAATACAAAGTACTTTACGCTGGTGAAATTTCCTCTCCAGATAAACTTACCACTCTAATCTTACTTCAAAATAAATAAAACTACATATATAATAAACAAGCACATTTAGAATTGATTATCACTATATTTGGTTAAACTAGGATATATATTTAGACTGTTTAAATACAATGTATACGTGTGTATTTTGAATGATTTAACAAAATCGATTTATATACAGTCAACCTCTACTTTATGGTAATCAACTAGAATGGATGGGTAAATAGAAATACAACTTATTGTTTTACGATTCCTAGTGACTGACGGTGAGGATTTTTTTTTTCAAATTACGACTCAAATAGCTATCGTGGACGGAAATACACTTCTATGGTGGGGAAGATTTTGAATTATTTTAAGATATGATTTTCATGGATACAAAATTATGATAAGTAAACGATAAAAAAAAACTCGTAGTTTATGCATTATCATGGAAAACAAACGCCAGAACCCCTTTCAAACAATATCTGAATCTACACGTCTAGGGTTTATGATTCGACAAACTTGTCGTGGTATAAACCATCTGGAGAATAGCAAATGTTGCACTATATGTACAGTGGACCATGGTTAATTTGAACACGGATAATTTTAATTTCGTTATAATTTGAACTGTTTTCTCGGTCCCGATTATTTATTTTATACTATTTTAGACCCAATTTTATTCGGATAATTTGAAGTTCGGATAATTGAACTAAATTTTCCGGTCCCGAGCACTTTAAATTATCCGTATTGCACTGTATATGATATTTTCTCCATGCATCACTGCAAATAACAGTCATATAAAATACTATGAATACATAATATTGTATTTGAGAATATGTCTAAATTGAAAGCATTGAACATAAGGTCAGACACCCACAGGCAAAAATAATTCATCCTGGAACATTTGATCAACTCGGATTTGCAAACTCATCACCATGAAACCATATCAAATCGCTCGCACAGACAATAGACTTCATTTTTTATTCATTCATGTCTGTTCGCAATACTTTCAACAACAAATACATAGCACAGATAAATGCATTGCATATGATTACAACAAGCCCGAATATAAGTGAAAATAAATCCAGATTCACTTTGTCACAGGGGTTATAATTCTATATGGGGAAACGACATATACACAAAACACTATGAGCCGCAACATGATTTCTGTTTGTCAGTTCGTTCGTTTTGTGCGGGCCTAACTACGTCACGTGATGGACTGGGAATCGCGTCTTCTCTCGCTGCTAGTCTCTTACCTGGAAATAAATATAAGCATGAATGTTTAGGGATATCAGAGTACCAAAGAGTCATAGTGTTTTTGTATAGGACAGCAAGAAAATAATACAAGTTACGATGTTAGATATTATTTTAAGATCAACTTAAGTTGTATTACATATCGATAAAAAGAAAATCATGATATTTGAACTAGGAGCATTGAATTGATCAGATTATTCATCGTCAATTATTCTTAACGAAATACAGAAATTTCAGAATTTAATTTTATATAGCTGTGATAGATTTAGAAAATATGGCCACCGCGTTCTGTCTGATTCACCAGATTTTTAAATTATCTTTGCGGATTCCCATAGTTATATGAATCCCCATATACGTGTAGTTACATTAGATTATCTTATAATTGCAAATGAAGCAATTTTAAATATATACTAACTGATTTCAACAAACAGAGCTGCTACATTGACCGCGGTTTTGGCGCTGGTTTCGATGTAGATGGCATATTCTTGAGCAGCTGTTGAAATAGTTTATATACAATTTCATATAGAAATATGGGCTCTATCCAGTAATGTTACTATCTAAATCGTTAAGAGGGTTCAAATCACTAAGGTGCCCGTTATTTCTTATATGGGATATAAAAATAATTAAAATTTCAAAAACGTCAAGCTTTATTGAGTGATAAAATGAAGTTATTAAATGTAAACGTCGTTGTGTTATCTAAGGAGTGCAATCCCAGTGGTTCGAACCCCGAACGTAAAACCTTATGCGCAAACACCAACAATCTTGGCTCTAATGAATTGCAAGCAAAGCTTACATCCTAAGGCATAGATAATTCTCAAGTAATTGAAGATTCTCGTTAGTTCATGAGCTCGTTTAACGTGTATAAAAATGAGGATGAACAGTGTCTGCTTTCTGTGGTAACAACAAGATTGTCAAGGACAATGACCCAGCTTTAGTTTTATCTTAGCCTTGAGTTTTTTAAGTACTAGCAAACGCGTTATTGTTAATTGTATTAATGTCACTCATCAGGTAAATGTTAATGCAAAAGCTGGTATAAAAGTCATATGTTATCCATTTGTTTCACATCTCCATATAAACAACAATTAATAAAATATTTATTTTTTTATCATTATACCGTTATTATAAGGAATCAGTGGTACAAGCTGGGATTCGAACGCACGACCTTATGACTATGAGTTTGATGCTATACATCTAAGTTACAGGCCCGTACATGCAATATGAATGAACATACACATAATATGTATGAGTACATTGTGACACAACCATTTATATCAAATCAAGGCTTTCAGATAAGATATGGCTGTCTTCTATAGGCACCATATATAAGAATATTGTTTATGGCATTTTCTCAAGGAAAAATATTTTTTAGCTGAATCCAGGATCGAACCCACGATCTTTGGATCATGAAGCCGATACACAACCGACTGAGCTGTTCGGCCAGGTGTGTAACAGCTGCGATCCAAACAGTCAATAAGATCACCAGACATAAAAATCAATAATTTGAAGTCAGAATGCATGCCTCAATTAGAAATATGCACGTTCCCATAGTTGAAGTCCATCACCCAACCTAAGAGCCCCCGCATGACCAACCATTCTGCTTGCGGCAGGTTTGGTCGTGTATATATTACACGCCATACGACCTGTCTTACCGATAGCATATGGTATATGGTAATGCGGAATGGGCTTAATAGACTTTTGAGTATATAAAGGACCACATTGGCGGAAATTGGCGAAGTCCACTTTGGCGACCACAATAATTCGATCGTCATCAAAAGCACAATCCAAATTGAGGTAACCATTTAGAGGCTTGTGTTAAAGTTTGAAAGCTCTATGATCAAAACTGTGGGAGAAGATAGCTGTTGAAGCTAAGAGTTTTTTACTATATATAAGACCAAATATGGCGGAAATGGCGAAGTCCACCATGGCGACCACAATGCTTCGATCGTGTGATGATAATCGTTAACTGTATTTTGTCTTTGTAATTGTATATAATATTGTAGCGATGGATGGACCCTAACTTCAGAATAACGCCAATAGAAACTATAAATTCATATTAACGTGTTTATTCCAAAGTCTCGTAGGTCCAACTAAGACGTTGACGACGTAACGCAGTACGCCGGCCGCGATGACGTCACATCCGGCACCTGCTAACTAACTCATAAATTCCCCGAACCACCTGTTTACTAACTTGCAACATGAACTAATAATATAACAAAACCCAAGTGAACGATAATACAAGTTAATAATTAATTCTCTAACTGTAACTAATATAAACAATATGGACGATAATATAAGCTTTTAGCCCATTCATAACTTAATGCCTAATCAACGATAATTCAAGTTAACGTAATCCCCACATTACCCCGTTCATTCTAAAGAAAGTTACCCTTAACTTTCGATTAAAAATGTATAAAATATAAATGAATAAAACATAAAAATTATTCAATCGTATTCTATGTACTGTACACTGATGCGAACATATTCTAACAACTTCTACTTGTTTCAGGTAATACTGACGTATCTCAGCGGACGTCAAAAGCTACTGGACGTCACAGCAACGTACAGAGGAAGACGTCAAAAGAACTTTTTAATATTTTAACAAACATACATATTTTTCAAAATTTTTATACAATGTTACCAATCCATTCCCTCCCTTTTTTTTTTTTTTTAACCGAGTGTGCACTACTATTTTAAAATTTCTAATTGTACATACGCTTACTTTGTGTTAGCCTAGATCTGTGTAGTGTCTTTATCTAACTGTAATCGATGTAAAGCATGATTTTACTTAACAAATCACTGATGTAACATATAGAAAAAAAAAATATTGCTTGGCTACGGTATTTATGTTAATTCTCACTGTTCTAATTTCTACGCACAACTTATTTATACTTATTCCTTGGTGTTTTGCTTAACTTCTATATAGAAAATTCTAGAAAAAAAATGTGTGTGCTTGCTTGTATGTATCATAGTAACCCATGTATATACTGCAATTTCTAAATAAAACAATAAATGT
>LQRL01087484.1:2133-20257 GCA_001703475.1 Hydroides elegans
CTTTAGGTCATGTGATTCCAATTTCACTCAAGTTGAAAAAGGATGTTTTTCGCTCTCAATTGAATTGAATTTACAAATGCAATATATCGCTATTGGGTCAGTAGTGGCATCTTAAAATAACACATTAAAAACCAGAAAAAGTCCAAATGTAAGATTCAACCGGTTCTAATAAATGACTTTTGAAATATCTCATAGACGAAATTTGATTAGTGTGCTTCATTTTTGTCTGATTTCCTAATAAAGGCAGTGATTGTTTATTATTCACCAACAAACCACAATAATAGTGTAATAACAGTCGCTTGAGCACAATACAATTATTGTCATTTGAGCTTCTCGACTCAATTTTTTACAGCTTTTCATGAATATTTTGTTGTTGCTTTTTGACAGAGAAACGTTTTTCATAACACATGTTCCATATGAAATTAATATGGTAAATAACCTATTTGATCTTTGTTCATTAATCACAAAAGTCAAAATTTTATTTAATTATGATGTAAAAAAATGTCATGGCATAATTTTGAATTAAAAATGGTTAACTTAAAACGTATTTTCATGTATCTATTTTACTACATGTCTTTTAAATACAAGACTCGTGATTTCAGATATTACCAAAATGTCATTTACCTTAACTTTTCAACCCATATCACATCTCCCATCATATTGAGACACATTTCAAAGTGTTGAAGTATAGTTTAATACATTATTAGATGACTGTTATTTCAAACCTTTATTACTTAAATTTCACAAAAAGAGCTTAAATTGTGTTCCGTATTTTTCTAACGTTGGGACCTAGGCCGATGACTTTTAAATGCGAAACCTGAAGCTCCCAACATATGTCACACCGATTTCAACAGTTCGAGTTTTTAAACTTAGATTGTTTTTTTCAAGTTTTATTTTGGTAAAATACTAAACACAACAAATCAAAATTAATAAAATAAGCTCTCCAATTTCGAAATAGGATTGTCTAAATTCGAACTTGATTTCAAAACAAGAAGCAATGAACAGCCTACATTTAAGATATACATTTAGGTCCAAATATCAGAAGTGATTATAAATAAACACTTAAGGATGGTAAATATGGGCGTCAAAGAATATTATATTTAGCTGATTATCATATAACATAAGCAGTTATGATAAAACCATTACACCTGTTCTGCATAAATAATATTGAAATGGGGCCTGTTTTGTATTAAATTTCAAGCGAGATTATCATAATAATCCTCTAGTATTGAATACGTGATAGCAATACAATTGGCACAAAAAGTCCAGGCAAAGTTAATAAATAAAATCGATGCTTCTGATGTAAAATTTGATCAATAAAAACATGATTTATACTGCGTTCCTAATTTTGGCCTCCTTCGAATCACGTAGATGGTATGAAGCTGCTATTATTATTATTTGATTTCATATTTCGTGGTTTTATTATTGAATTTTGGTATAAAAACAAGGCCTTTTTGAAAAGGCGCCAAATTATTATTATGTGCATTCAATTGGGTGGAGCCGTGAAAACTGATCCGTTTATGCGCATCTTTTTGTTTTCCTTGTTTATGAGTAGTTGCTTCAATACAATACAAGTAAGCCACCGTATGTCAAGATAAATCTCAAACGAGTTTTATTATCAATTGATTGAATACAAAAGCAAGGGATAAGGGGACCCCAGAAAGTCTCGGTGTATTTTGAAATGTGAGATTGATAATCAAAATAAAGCGATACAATGCAAGGGTTCTCTAAAATCATGATGATGGTGTAGCATGAATTGATGATATCAGGGGGCTAGACAAGTTAAGTGTAATATAAGGGGATTTTAAACTCATTTTTGCAACGCAGTTTGTTAATGATTTTCAAAACTAAAGTCATAACATCACAAAAGCGACAGATCAACATTTAGACAGGTCTAAACTTAGATATCACATCTGAGTAAACCTGTAGTAAGGATTAAAATACCTGATGTATTGACAATTTAATATTAATTCAGTAACTGTTGAAAAAAAAGGAAAAATAAAATAAAGTTTTTTTTTTGCTATTTGGTTTCGAATAACATCTCTTTTGACACTTTTCATACGCATTGACATATATAGTTACCTAACCGCAATTGTATGGCATTGTGTCATATTTTCTTTTCAAAATAACAAACTGCAATACGACTAAGCAATATGGTAAATTGAGATGCCAGTAACCTTGGGCTTTATAATCTGTATGCCCTAAACTAGGATGCGTCGTACGTAATAGCTGTGTTTAACCTATTCATATAGATTATATATGAAAAGAGCATGAATAAGCTAACATCTGACATACATAATAGACGCATACACGTTTTCTTAGTCTAAATAGGTCTACACTCACAAACATACCCTCGTTTTAATGCAATTACGACATTGTAGTCAATGCATTTTCACAAACAAACGCATACAAAACACGACCCCCATTTATATTGTAAGATGATGTATACAATTTTTCTTAATCCGCCAATTTTCTTATTCAGTTTCTGGCGCCTAGATTTTATTGATAGCTCCATTTTCTTTCAAATGGCTTTGGGCTGTGTTTCGGATTTGGGGATGACAGGGTATTATTTTTCGGAAACCTAATCCATTTTGTTTGGTTTCGATCCTATGAGCTTCGTGATATGAGATGAGAAAAATCAATAAAAAGTTCAACAAAAGCCAACACTTTATATTCGCAATCAAATATAAAAAAAAGAACATTAAGCTGATTAAATAATCATTTTTGTTGTTCAAAATTATAGATTTCTGTTTTAGCCTGTACCCAAATAAGACAAGCCATGACTGCTTTCCTCTATTATTAGTAGTAATTTTCACTTCAGCACTGTTGTGTATATAAAATGATATAACAATTTCATTACAAACTAGTAATTTCCTAAATATAAGGGTACAAATAAACGTTATATTCCATCCTTGACCCAATCATTTTCGATACAAACGCCATAATTTCACAGACTTTCGAAAATGAGGGAGGATGCAATACAACAATAATACAACACCCAACATAGGATGCAATAAACGTAATATTACACCCTCAATAGCCTTGATACCGTACGCCCCGGTTTCCTATTACAAGCGAACGCGTACTTGTTCCGTTTTGTCGCTTGACACCAATTCGCGTCCAAGGTTGAGGTTTTGTGCACTTTTAGTAGTTAGAAGATGCAGTGAAAATACAGTTGAATAAATATGTGTTAATACAAAATAGCAAAACAAGGTCAGTTGGACACATGGTTGGTGTTTTGATTATAGCTGGAGACTTGAATGATGAAATTGTGTGTCGATCAATATCAACTTAGAAATAAATACAAGACGATAAATAATCATCATTAAAAGCAAAACGATCACAAAAAATAAATAAAATCAATAAATGAAATAGAAATGATTAACTATAAATAAATACCAACATGATACGAAGAATAGAAAGTTATGCCAGTCATGTTCAATAAATATGGCATAAGACGCCAAACTAAGTGCATAAAACTGTAAGATGAACGTCATTATTGTTTAGAAAAGCTTTTAGTAATAAGTCTCACAACTTTCAGACGAATGTAAAACAAGATTTTATTTACCTACCCATCAAGCCAATCCCACTATGATATACAAATAAAAATAAAATAGAACTTATGGGGCTAAAGGGGACTATTTTGAAGTTATTACTGATATCTATTTCGATCTTAAAAGAAGTTCATATATTAAGAAGCACATTTTATTGTTATTACTTCTCTCAACCCTTAATTGAACACAAATCAGGTTTCTTATAACCTTTTGTAACCCGCATGTCTCATTTTACCATATATTTCAAAATAGGATGTTTTGAGGAAACTCTTTATTTATCTACATAGGGTTCAACAGTCGGATATCCTTTAAACTCTGAACCACTTAAATTTGTTTGCGTTTATGTTTACTTTTGAGTACTTTTGGTGACCCCTATATATTAAATACACATTTTGGCGTCAATTTAACTAATGCATTCGGGTGTTTATGAAGATTGATGTAGAGTTTATGTTGCAAATATATACAAAGGACTATTAAAATCTAACACCCACACAGTAACGTACAAAAAACCTACTCCAAAGAAAACAAATGCATATTTATAACAAAAAAATAATAATAATAATTTGGACCAACAAACAAATACAATTCTGAATTTGATGATCATCCTCTTACAAAATGAGGCTTTTAGAAATAAATGATATCTTAATTCATGTGTTAAATCGTTATGCTAATGCCATTGTAAATGAAATTAAAATACTATTTATAGCTATGTATCAAAAGTAAAACATATAACGTTATTGAATTTTCTTTACAAATTATGAAATATAAAGCTTACTGAATAAAATTGAATAATTTATTGGTACGATAAGCTAATTCAAAATGTCATTTCCTATTTACAGCAAGCATCTTCTTATCTTGTGAATCGAACTATTAATATATATATATCGTTACAAAATAATAATACAGTAGAACCTCGTTAACTCGAGCACGGTTAACTCGAATTACTCGTTAACTCGAGGTGACTTCGAAGTCCCATCTCTTATAAGTTAGTCTTATAAAACCACGGTTAACTCGAATTCACGGATAACTCGAGGAAAATCTGAAGTCCCGAGGACCTCGAGCTAACGAGGTTCTACTGTATATAAGTATTTTAAAGCCAATTTTTAATAAAAGTTGTATCATTTTGTATCTTTCCAGCCCCAGAACATCCTGCTATCAGACAATGACGTCACGAGTGGCGGCATCCTGCTCTGCGACCTCGGTTTCAGTCGTGACGTCACTTCTGGGCAAGACATCAGGGAAATCATCGGAACGCCGGATTTCGTCGGTAAGTCGGGGATAAAGAAAAAAAACTTAAAAAAAAAAGAGTTTGAAAAAGTTGAAACAATCGATTTAAAATCAATGCAAAACAACAAATTGTGTGTAAATCTAAGCGGTAGAAATATTTATGTTATAATTGCAAGTCTTCTTTTCTAAATACTTTGATTTCCTACTTGCAAACAGGTGTAGGATTCTACAGTACATGTTCTTTCTCATACCTATATTTACCTACGTATTGCAATCCTTATCCATCAACTCCTTTAAAAATTAAGAATGGTAAAAAGCATTTCAAATTTCACATAATTTGTTTCTTCTAAACAGCTCCTGAAATTCTCAACTACGAGCCCCTCACCACCAACTCAGACATGTGGTCCGTTGGCGTCCTTACATACATGCTCCTTACGGGTTACTCCCCTTTCGCCGGAGACGACAAAATGGAGACGTTTTCGAACATCACGACCGGAAATGTCGAGTTTCCCGAGGATTGGTTCAAGAATGTCAGCGAGGAGGCGCAACAGTTTATTAAGGAGCTGCTTGTGCGAAATCCAAGGTAAAGGAATACTCCTTTTGTTCAGAGGAAGGGGGGAGGGCGGTATCGTACAAGGGTTTCACTTGTAATTAAGGGAAGACTTTTGAAGAGTTTTGATTTGTTAAATAAGACTAAATAAAGAAAAATAAACTCTATATTTAAAAGAGATATTTAAATAAAAATGTGACATTTAATAACTTGGTCAACATTAACAAGAAATCCTTGATTGAAAAACAGCTATAACTCGAAGAGCCGATATTGAAATTTAACATAGAATTAAGATGTATAGTAGTCCCAAATGTTATTTATATAACACATATATAATATTTGTTATATTTTACAGCAAACGCCTTTCGGCCACCGACTGCCTCGAACACACGTGGCTTGAAGAACAAGAGGCCGAATCTTCATCTCCATGTGACGCGGCCTCTGATTCGTCCATTTCGAAGTCAGGTGACTCATCACGTGGCAGTTTGAGCAGCCAATCATCGCTCGAAGAGACGAGCTCGTGTTCTGATTCGCGCGAGGACAAAGTGGGCGGGGCCAACGATAGTGTTTTGGTTTCGACGAAATCTGCTATTACTCATATACAAATTGAGTTGGTGAAAAAGAAATTGGAGACTCTCGTAGAGCAGGAGAATTTAGAGAATATTGAGTCTTTGTCATCTCAAAATAATAATAAAAGTGACGTTGAAAATGAGGAGAATTGTGACTCAAATCAAGTAGAAAAATGTGCAAAAGACTCCGTTGAAAAGGAAAGCAACGATATCAACTATATCAATACACTGCGTAAACTATCATGTGACTTAAGTTGTGTTGGCGAATCGGCCAATCAGAGAAAGGCATTGAAAGAACTGTCCAATCACAGAACGGCATCCGTGACACAATCACCGTTGGCGTCTCCCATTGGCTGTCGACGCACACTCACGCCATCGCCGGAAACCATCTTGGAAATCGAGCCAATCAAAAAGCACCATTGCAGACGCGACTCACAAGAAGTCAGCTTGATCTTGAAAACGGACTTACACGTTGTGAAAGTCGAATCGAAAGTGTGGGACTTGGGTGAGATTGTGTTTGAGGACAATAATGCCGTTGTGACCAAACGCGAAAGGGAAGTGACGTCATCATAGAAGAAAAACAATAACAAAAGGGACATGTGACTATGAAGATCTGTTGGAATGATTTATAATCAAAATTACAAAACAAACAGTCGCAGTGATATTGAATTATATATGATGTATGTATGTATATAAAAAAAACTTTTTATCATGTACATACTAGTAAGTTAATTAAAACGACCATCTGTTATTGTTTGGTATTTTGTTTGTAAGAATGTGATTTTTTTCTCCTCAGTTTTTATCAGACACCTGTTATTGATTTGTGACTAAAACGACTTACGTCGTTTGATGTTACAATACATTTCATATTTTGAGTTGCAACGTAATTGCAATTAGTCGCGTCGAGGTCTAATTGCAATCAAACTTAGTCGCTATATTGGTCTAAGATGGTGCGAACATAAGCTAGTCAGTCGCGTAGTCAAATGCACTATTACCTATATCTCACATCAGGCACTGGTCCTTTGTAACAAAGGTTATGGCTCACATTTAGGAAAATATCTTTTGTAAATATATTTTTAATCTATAGATGGCACGGTAAAAGGGAAAGACAGCAAGCACAAAATAGAGTGGTCGGAATTATTAAAAACGATTTACTTTTCTGGTGATGTGTTTAGGAAACACATTGAGCATGTTTTACACATAAAAACTTTTTCTCATTCAAAATTATTAAATCAAAATTATGATAGTACATTGTTTTATGATATTGCACCATTGTTGATTTATTCTGTTTTTGATTAATTTCAGTTGATGTCTAATAAACAAATTTCCATGTTCACAAGTCGTTCAACCTTATCTAGTTTTCAATATTTTGTTTCACGCTGTTAAAATATTTCCAAATTAAATCACTACTTTAACAATACGTGTGTGGATGTCTTTCCTTAATGACATGATTTATTTTCTCTGACTAATGTAAATTATTTCTTTAATATTTTTTTGACTTATGTCACAGTAATTGTGACGTCACGTTTTTGTAAATTCTTTTACACTTTGGTAGTTTTGTCTTTAGTACTTGTAGATGTTAGTAGTTGTTACATTGTTGTTTTCGATTTATAACGAATGCCACTTCATTTATTCGTTCTAATAAGTTATATACCTCTTTTAACAAATCCTATGTGCTTCCGTTTTTTTTCGGAACCATAGGTTGCTAATTTGTTATTCTAGGGAGCATGTAATATTTGCTTCTTTTATTTATCGACCATTTTTTTAGGAAAACGTTTAATCACAATAGATTTAAATATGAAATCATGAGTACCTTAACTTTGTGGTCAGCTTTTCGTATATTTTTCTGATGAATCTGTTATTCTTTAAAATGGAGTATATGTATTAATCCAAGATGAAGATGATAATTCAGTCGAAACATGTTTTCGGGAAGTTAAAACATAGTTTTGAGGTATCTCATACGTAGTTCGCTAACATTTATACTCTCGCATTAGATACTTGTCAGACTCTATAACTTGAACATTGTAGACTCTTTAACTGTAGACTAGACTTTGTTATAAGTTTAAATCACGACGAAAGCTTTTAACAAGCTGTTCTTTTGTTTAATCTTTATATACATTTTTTCTTCATTTTATAGCACGAGCGGAAATTATTTTTTTCCCGAAGCAAATATAGTTGATTTTCGAAAAGTTTCATTTTGAAACTTACAAATAATGGTGGGTTTCGAATATAAAGAGAAATTTGACAAAAGAAGTACAATTAAATGTTCTTTTGAACTTGTGATGATTTTTTTTTTGGGTAATGTGAAAGTACGATTCGAAATTTTTAATTCTGTAAATTAATTATCATTTCTTCATGTTGTTAACATGCTAACATTGATGTTTAACAAAAGCAAACTGTTCAATTTCATTCTAAATTTTCATATCATGAACAGAAAAAAAAACGTTTTTTTTGAGGTTCTTAAGGCAGGAATTAGCGACATTTCGAAATAAAATGAGGGTATGACGTTTTGGATCTATCTTTATGTTTAAAAAGTGCCATATGTTTGTAGTGTGTTGTCCATGTTAAGTGTTGTTTGTGTGTAAGTTGAGGTATTATAGAACTTGCAATTAAATTAATGGAAAATTAATGTTTTTGGATATGTTTAGAATCAATTAAGCATTAAAAGGCGAATAAAAATGGAAAACTTATGACATAATCTAAAAAGTAATAGCTTTTTCTGTAGCAACAAATTGTATAAAATGATGTTTTTGGATAAGTTTGAAATACAATGCGCATAAAAAAAACATGAAAAACTATTGAAACAATCAAAAAATAATGAAAGAAAAAAATAGTTGCAAAAAGTGTGTTTTTCTATGCGAAAGAATGATTTTGTTAGGAATTTAATTTACCATTGTCACATTTATGTACCTTATTATACTCTCATATAATTTTTCAACCATCGTGTTCGTTTTGTAGTTTTCCTTTTGATATGACAGATGTACAGATAATGAATATGATGTAATTTTTTTTATGGATAACATATGCAGCGTATATTCATAGTGCCTTCTGTAGTGTTTTAACATTGATTAAATTTAAATACAAGTTATTTTTAAATTGAATTTTTGTTTATAAACAGTTTCGAAAGGTTTAATTTATTTGTTTTGTATCAGTTTTATCATATTTTGAATTTATTGTGTTTCATTGATATTTGTGACTTAAATTTATGTTAAAAGAAATGCATAAAGTAATTCTGTATTTCATATTTTCCCAAATGCTTCATCTATATAAATTAAAAGTCTAATTTTGTAATGTTTATTTGATTTTTGAAATGCATATATTGGATTAGTTTGACATCCCACACTGACACACCTTGTATTTAATCAAACTCACTTCGCTGCATTTTTTTTTGCGTGGTTCAAAGAAAAATTAGTTTTGTAGAATAAACTGGTGATTATTTTGGTGAAATAAAAAAACAACGTAGTCGAATAACAAACACATGTAAATATTCAAATACTGTTACTAAATGAGTGAATCAAGAGAGAATAAAATCAGAAAATAGAAAAAAAAAAGTATTTTTCTTTGCATTTGTTCAGTATATAAAGAGTCAATATATTTTATACTAGACCATAATATGGACGACATCAATTTAACAAGTAAACTTCAAAGCATGAAATAAGCTTGATCTGTAATCCACAGGGTGCGTACAGACTTTTCATGGGCGATTTCCATGACTTTCCAGGACTTTTTGGAACCAATTTCCAGGACTTTTTGGATCGATTTCGAAGACTTTTATAGTAAATTTCTGAACTGATGGGGGTAGAATATTAATGGTTTATGAAGACCCTTTATATTTTACTTTCAAAATACATGATTGTATAAGTTAAACTTCATTTTGAGAGATAGCGAGGGCCGGAGAGGCAAGCGAAATATCAATTTACCATAAAGCCAAACAAATACCATGGATTTCAGTTTGTGTTTAAGCTTAAGCCAAAATTCATACTGGACCTCCGGACCATTATCCTCAAACATCAACTGGCCCTGCCGAAAACGGACTTGCTCACCTAAATTCAACGATCACAGGCGCGACCGTCGTCTGACATTTCACACGCACTGTCAAATTGCTCAATAATAATTGTGATTATAAATGCAAGCCCCTAAAGATGAGCGTCGAGGGCGCGCACTGAATATTTTAGGTAATCGATATGACATATATTTAATGGGCAGAGTTATGCCAAAACACATTCAGTTGAGCTCGAGTCTTCTAAAACGACCCTCTGGCAGCTAGTACACCGGTTGTGTATGCGACTGAGTCACCACTGAGGTCGATTTCTTTCTTTCTTTTTTCACCGTTACTTTTATCCAATCGACCCTCGTGATAAAAACATCATCAGTAATATTACCTCACAACAAAGGATTACTATAATGCTAACTAATACGAAAAGAAGTTATGATTAAAATAAGCGAGCGTCTCCGGCGCGAGCGAAACATCTATGACTCGTGTAATAACATTTGGAGTTCTCAGATTTTAATACCGGTCTGCCGGGCCAGCTACTTCAAAAAGGTACTGGTCCAATAGAAAGTTTACCGGCCACGGGTCAGCGTTAACCGCGATCACTGCCTTGATCATATCTATATCATATGCTTTATTAAATGGAGCAAATCAAAAACCAGAAAATGATAAGCTATAGTTTTAGGAATGATGTCGCGAATCGTTCAGGGTAATGTCGCGAATTGTCGAAAATGAAAGTCGCGAGTTAACTCAAAAGTCGCGAATCGTTCTTGGTGTGAATTTGTCAAGTTGCGAATTGTCTATACACCTTCATCGACACTGGTGATTTATTAAGTTTGAATGTTGTTTGTTATCATATTCAAATCGATAAATGCAAAAGATGATTTATGTAATGGGTCTTTTAGGGGTTATGCCGTCCATGAACTTCCAATGACATATTATATATCATATGGGAGTGCGATAAATGTGCGAGCACCGAAGGCGCGAGCGAAAAAAAATCCTGGTTAAACCCATTTTTTCTCATTTAAATATCATATTTTACAATAATTTATTAAATCTATCGGTTTCCAGGACTTACCAGGACTTTTTGATCAATTTCCAGGACTTTCCAGGACTTTTTAGGGGACCTAATCGATTTCCAGGACTTTTCCAGATTTTCCAGGACTTCCAGGACTCTGTACGCACCCTGGATTCGTTTTTCACTAATACGACTTCGAAATGAATCCAAACTTAACATAGAACAAACATTCACAAATAATGTATGGACAACTATCAAATTTTCAAGCGCAAGACTTAGAATAACGATTTGGGAATATACATAGTAGTCGCAATCATTCGTTTCACATACACTGATTATTAACAAAAAATATATATATAAATACAACACAGTTTGTAAAACTTGTGTGATCACATTATAATTGAATATATACTTAACTATTAAATATAAATCAGCATAAGTATATACTTCCACCAATTTGATAGCGAACTCACGAAATCTAATAACATTTTTCATTGAAACCAAAAATAAGAAACATTTTTTATTTCCTGGTAGTCATTCCTTTGTACTCTCAATAAAACATCGTAATCCAAAGATGGCCAGCCGTATCTATTATTCCTATTTTTATAAAACTATGAATTAGAAAAATAAACAAATATTTCGGTCTGAACATTGCCCTTTTTCGAGAATTTAATCTTAATGGGTTCAATGACAATCCCGGTACCTGCCTTAAAATTCATCTTAAACCGAAAAACGAAAACTGTACATATGTCAAAGTGCAAATGAAGGACATGGTAATCTATGTGGAAAAAAAATATGAACATCCCTAAATATCGATAAGGGCCCTTATATATTTATAAAATTATAAAAAAGAATGTTGTAATACAGCTAGAAAAGGTTGAGTGAATTCGAGGAATTAATGTTTTTATTTGTTATTTCATTGGTCTCGATTCAACGTGCACTCATTTGATATGATAAATGAATTTTTTGTTCATGATATCATTACGCACTCTTTAAACCCAATTTGGTGCTTAGTTAAGTCAAGAAATTTGAGCATTGTATTGAGGGCAAATAGACAACTTGCAGTATATCCGCTGTGCGAGTGGAGAGCTTCGTATTTGCTCATAAAAAATAAATAAACAATGAAATGTAGCATGCAATATTTGTTGTAGAATAATTGATCGAAAGGTGACGCACTTTTGACCTGCTTGGCGGCTTTAATATCAATTATCTCCTATACCTATTTTAATTAAAAAATCGATAGATATCTCGTTAGAACACACTATAATAGATGTTCATAATCACGTCACTTAATTTTAATTCACATGACAGAGTAAGAGATTAAAACAGAATAGATCTTGGAAAAACGACCACGTGGCATGATCGAAAAGTGACGCACCTACAATTATTTGATTATAAAAGCATCACAGTTGTATAATTTGGCGAGCTTTTTGTATATACGATATAAATAACTATTTAAAAGGTCAGTTAAGTGATCAAAAGTAGGAGTAAATAAGAAATAGTGACACGATATGATAATCATTGGTTAAAATAGTAAGTAAGTTTTTATAAATTCTCTCTAAATTATATCATGCGATGCAATTTACTCATATAATTATATCGTTATCGTTTTAAGTGTTTTTTTTTATATAATAACGAAATTTAATATGCTACTTAATTAGATAAATTATCGTTAAATACGGTTACTTTGATCCTTATGGTTCCTAGTATCTACAGAATAGAGTAATGGTATGGTAGATAGAACCTCATTAGTCGGACGAGGAACTTAAATTTGTACTATCGCAAACGTATTGCAAAATAAAATAACGTATTTAAACTCTAAATCGATCTATTTAAATATCTACCCGTTTAAACCCTTAAGATTATGAGGGTGCGTCAATTTTCGATCATAGCACATGTGTATTTTTTATGGTCTAAATTGATATGTACTGAGTCTGTGGTTTATGAATTTAACTGCGATTATATGCTTTTGAAAAGAGACCCTGGTGTGTTCTTTTGATATACTTATCGCTTGTGAATTTAAGTCATTGATTGAATAATTGCACATTAAAGTCGCCAAGCAGGTCAAAAGTGCGTCACTTTTCGATTAATTAGTCTAAGGGTTTGAGTACTCATTTTAAACCTTTAAATGTCTTTTTTTTATATCAGCAACAGCCTATCATCATCATGTCACCGAAAATAAAACAAATAAAAAAATTGAAATGCCAAGTAAACATAACTACATAAATCAATAACTAATCACCTATAAATCAACAATAAATGCATTTATAACAATTTTCATATCACAGAAAGGTTTATTTAAATGTTTTTTTTTGTATAACTGGTCCTTAACGATAACCAAACACTTGCAATATATCCCTTAAAATGTCCCGCCATCCACGTTGTTCCGAATACATTGTGGTCCCGATTTCGTGCGGAAAAACTCGCGCCATGTTGTGGTCCTGTTGAACCATCGGTAACTCCCCTTTTTCTCGCTTCTCCTCATAATCATTTTGTGATCTCGCCAATTCCCGTTTGAGGGTCACTGGCATCATTTGCATATGCAAAGCAGGGACGATGAAATTCAGTTTATGAATATTTTTGTTTATCAATTCGAGGTGTTCATTGGTTTTAGTTATTTGTCTTTCCCAGCGGTCACGTTCAAACGGAGCAGTGTAGGGTTCCGGTCCTAGTGCGGTGCGAGTCCGAAGGAGGTCGTTTCGAATTTTAGCCAAATCCTTCCTGAAATATAAATGGTGTAATATGAGACTATTGAGTATACGTAACATTTTATCAGATGGTCCTTTATCGCTTCTTGGGAAAAGAATAGATCTTATAAACACATTCTTATCAA
Organism: Hydroides elegans; assembly: GCA_001703475.1. Lineage (NCBI taxonomy): Eukaryota > Metazoa > Annelida > Polychaeta > Sabellida > Serpulidae > Hydroides > Hydroides elegans. The sequence continues at coordinate 15,876 of LQRL01087484.1, forward strand.
TATATCTTAACCTTGAAAAATTTGATATTTCAAAGACGATTTGTACTCAATGAATTTCTATCTTGAATTTAAAGTTTAAGAACTTATTATCTCACATTCCATTCACCTAATTCTGAATCGTAATTTGTATATGATATTTGTGTTCACATTTTTCTCAAGTTTACTTATGCATGAGTTGCGTACTCATGGCCGTTTTCTTTCGCTTAAAAAAAAAACTTTCACAAATAATACTTTTCAGACCAGAGATTTGCTGACGCAAACAACTATGATATGTAAACTAAACAAACGTAACCTTTTTGCACAAACTGTGATTTCTTTTCCATAAGGTTACATATCGTTTTATAGTCTCATAGTTTTTTATTTTACTTTATATTATATACCTGATATCGCCCTGAAGCATGACCCATTCCGGTGCGAATCCCGAATCGATCATAATTCTGTTTAAATTATAATCCGTCACATCCAGACCCTGAGCTTCGACCTTTGGATTCAGTGGTTTTCCTTTTCCGGTCAAATTGTCGAATTCGCCCTTGTTCATTGATTCTTGGATGAGGTCTTCGACCAGGCGTTCCATACCGTACCTTAAGAATAGGGTGGACAGTAATGAATATAATACAATATGAGTACATAATTTAATGCGAATTATATAATTCATATCATAGAAGAAGGGTACTTCACGAGTTATAGCTTGTAAAGGTGTTCCCCATTTGGCATGCATTGTTATATGTAATTTTTTATAGCTTGCACAAAAAAGGAACACCTTATTTGGTCGTGAAGTCCCCTTCATAGAAGAACCTAATTGCAGGGATCATTTTGGCGGGGGCCATGGGGGCCATGGCCCCCAGATTCTCAAAATGGCCCCCAGTTTTTTTTTGGCCGGGGGCCGCTATGGCCCCCACTTCCTGAAAAAGGCCCCCAAATATTTTGGGCGAGGGCCATCTCGTAACTTTTTTGTACATTTTTTTATGGTTTTAAAATTTTGGTGTATTTTACCATTTCACCATTTTTGTACTTTTAAGCTAATCAAGGTTAGCTATAATGTGCTCAGTAAATGCCGAACACCACAGAGAGAGCTTTCCAAACCTGATTTTACTGGCCACTCTCGCGATTATACACCCTGTGCACACAGCAGACTGCGAGCGGACCTTCAGCTCTCAAAACGTCATCACGATGTCACTCAGAAATCGGATCAATTCTGATTATAGCAATGAACAGATGAAGATCATTATTATGGGGGCCTCACTCACAGAATTTAATTTCAGTGTGGCATTGGCCAAATGGCGTGCTGAAAAGAGTTATTTTCCAAAAGTAGCTATGACCTTTTGAAAACTTTACAAGACTTCTTGTGACATTGCTATAGTATATGGTTAATTGTATGTACCAATGACGTGTAAATAATTAATTAATTGTGTGCACTAATGACACGTATAAATAAATAGTGTCTATGATTTTTTATTTAAGAAAATGGTTAATTTATTGCCCTCTGAAGATGAAAAATGGCCCTCAGATATTTGGGGCGGGGGCCATCGGCCCCCGGTCGCAAAATCCCAGAAATATCCCTGTAATTGGCTCCGAAGAAATCAAAGATTCAGAGTTGAGCGTGATTTTATAGATATCAAGGTAGGAAAGGAATTTCAAGGGAGAAATTCAAGGTAGATTTCATCTAACCTCGAATAATTACCGACGTAGAATTCTGCCTAATGATATATCCTGCATATGAAAGTGGGGACTTTGAAATCACATCGGGTTAAAAGGTAAATCATTTCAACCATGTTTGTTCTTATATTTTATTAAGAGTTTCAGGATTGGTGAGGGTAGCTTTTAGTTGGGGATATATTCTGCGGTTTACAGCCGAGGGCGCGAGAATTTACGGTACTAACCAATAACATTACATGATTAGAGACGAGGTTCCAAAAAGTCCATATGACAAACCTCGTTTTGATATTCTTTGCTGCTTTCTTATCTTTGACTACCAACGAAGTTTCAGTTTCTCCCTCCAATTTCTGTTGTTTATAGTCGTAGACATTGCTAGATGCTTTCGACACTTTGTACGTTTCATATTGCTTTTGTCTTTGGGAAGGGGTTCCAAAGCCGATGCCCTACAGCATTGATAACGTTTTTGAAACATAAAATTATCATTTTTTATGTTTGATAAACTGATCATTGTTATCACATATGTAACATAGAGTTTTAGAAGGATTCGGTACAGCTTTTAGATATTTTAGTCGAAAAGATTAACTTTGAACAAATAATTTGATAACTAAGATATCGATTACCTCTTCCTGATTCAACACAATAATGGTAATGCTTCGAATCCCAATTAAAAGTTTAATACAGATTCACCATCTTTTTTACGGATACCGCCTCACCACAAAAATATAACATATCATACGACGTGAAGAGAATATGAAAACCGTCGGTCCGGGACCGACAAATATTCGGCCGGACCGACAATTTTTTACACTTGTCGGTCCGGCTGACTGATAAAAAAAAACCCATTATTTTAGGTGTTCTTAAGCAGGACCGATAAAAAAATGGCTGGACCGACAAATATTGGACATGTCAGTCCGCCGGACCGACAAAAATTTGATAGTTTTCACATTCTCTGATACGTCATCATTATGTTATAGATATGTCATTTATTTGACAGCTACAGACTGATAGACAGAAAGAAAATGTTGAGTTTGCAATATAACGAAGTTAAATCGTAATACTTACGTCATAGCTGAGAAACTGCCTGTGTTGTGGCGCCGTGTGGCGAATGTCGAAAATGATACGTTCTTCTTCTTCCGCTTCTTCATTGGTCAACTTCTCATCTTTCTGTCGCTGTGTCTTAACAAAAATGAAGGATTAAACGTAACAATGTGTTGCCAAAATGAACTGCAAAGTGTTTCTTAAAAATAAATATAACAACGAAATATAACGACGAAAATATCATTTTTACGGTTTGTTTACTTGCGAATCATTTTATAAATGACAAGTGAAAAAACATTCAACGCCTGTTTTCTCTGTCACATTGAGCCCATCCACTTCGATACGTTTTGAAGTGAGCGTAACATAAAATCCCAAAATACCAAATATAAATTCATACAAAAACGTGTTTTTGCTGAGTATGAGTTGTTATCAGTTGTTAATCTTTATTATGTGAATATTTTGAATATTTCACAACAGAGCGATGAATGATTAAATGTTATTTCATGCTTGGCGTTGTTTTTATAAAGAAAACATAAGACGCGTCACAGGGCTTTCCACTTGCCGTATTTTCCTGATGACGCAATAATTACGTCACAATGCTTATTTTCATACGTAAGCGCATATATTGCGTCATTTCTATTTTTAACGTTACCCTCCCGGGTGGCATGTGAATGGACGTCTCACGTCAAGAAAATCCATATTTATTGGTTTTGAGCAGTATGATTGGTCTTTTTGATTATTATAATTTAAAAATATAAACACAAAAAGCATGAAATAAAAATAATTCATCATGTTTTCAGAAAAATAAGGGAAAATATTTGCCCCTCGGAAAACCGCCCGGGAGGGACCTCAGGCTGCGCCTTCGGTCCCTCCCTGACCGTTTCCCGTATTTTCCTGAAAACATGAAGTATTATTATATTATTTGCCCTTGAATGTTCAAGGAGTAGCAAAAATATATCAAGCGATTATACTCTTTACAAAATACATACATACCACAATCGTTCTATAAGCTTGTTCAACATGAGTGAATTTGTCGGAATCTGCAGTATCCAAACCACTATCAGGATGATATTTCTTAGCCAATGATAGAAAGGCTTCTTTTAGTTCTGCTTGCTCACACTCGGGGGAAACACTGAAAAATATAGTGATGACTTAATATTTTATTTCGCCAATTAGATTTAAAGAGCATACTTAAATGACGACAAATGTAGTGATATTTATAAATTTGCGAACAACCCTTCTCTTAAATACTGAATATTGCGGTTTTAATATAAAAAAAAAATATTCAATATATATATGGATTTTATAATAAACAATGATTATACATGTATACAAGAATTGTATTTACCCAAGCGTTTTATAACAAGAGCCAACATTCTTGCTATCGGTATGTGTGCGGTAAGAAATGATTCTAATTCGATGTCGCGATAGGGTTGACACATAAACATGAAGGAATCGAGACACAAACGCCATTTCAGCTACTATGATAAATCTATCATTCCTGAAACAACAAAAAAAATAATGCGGTTACAAAATATTAACTTAACGCTGCTTGTATTTATTATAAATCCATTGAATTTAAGACAAAACTAGAAATATAAAGTACTCATAGAGCACAAAAATCTGCGATCATTTCATTCCAAGTTACATTATACAGGAGTACCCAACGACGGATTTTAGAAGTATGT
>LQRL01087490.1:0-11649 GCA_001703475.1 Hydroides elegans
GAGAGAGAGAGAGAGAGAGAGAGAGAGAGAGAGAGAGAGAGAGAGAGAGTGATAGAGAGACAGATAGACGAAGAGACAGAGACAGAGAGCATAATGTCACCATTTTGAGTACCTTCTTTATTCACACTTTTTCGGTTAAAAACAGGTCGGGGTAGGTAAAAATACTTGACATCCATCAATACCAAACTATAGACAAATAATGCATTATTTATAATCATCAATATTTGTTACAGGACAAAGAAAAACATTCAACATCATCTCTACAACCGAATAGTGCAGACGACGCAAGTAACCTTAACCCGCTACCAGTGTCGCCCCCTGTGAGCCAACCAGCAAATCACTTGTATGTACCCATCACCCAGTTCGTGACTGAACAAACCGATATTGGCGCATTGATTCGCCGTCATTTTGGTGGTGATGAGGCTCGTGACAAAAAAGAGTGCATACAGATCGATGGTGATATGGTTCCGCGGATAGTAAAAAGTAACACGAGATCAACCAATATTGATGGGATATACCAAATAAGTAACATTCCAAATAATCAAAATAAATCCGCTTTCACTTCGGAATCGCAAATTCCTGAATCGACCGGATCTAGTCGGAGCAGTTTGCATTGTGATACTTCCCTTGGACATAAAGAACTACTTTCAAGTGATATTATAAATGTATCTTCGGACCAAAAACCTAGACACGACCTTGCTACATCTAAATCAAAAGGAGTCGTTTCGGTAATACCCAACCAGGATACACAGCAAAGCCTTTTAGAAAATAACCCGTTTTCTCAGGGCACTCATCACGACCGTGCCAACGCACTATCGACTCCGCCCATTGCACAAAACACGTGTCATCAAAGTACACATGTACTCTTAACGGGGTTACACACGTGCGGGGACTTGGCGGCGAACGTGCTGCGCGTGTTCACATGTTCGCCGCACGTGCAAGTCGTTTGCAGCGTCGGGTGCTGCTATCATATGATCAATGAGCACTTCCTTAAAACGCCCTTTGATCCTACAGGTATGTACTTATATAAAATGATTAAATTGAGTGTATTATAGAGAGCTAAGATCAGCGATGTGAGTTAGCTGTGAATGATTGCTTTTTATCAAGATAAGCTTTGAAATTGATGATTCAATATATTTTGAATCGTTCCTTGTGATGAATTGATAAGCATATACTGTTGACAGTAATTCTGATCCAATCACATAATCAAATGCTGTTTTATTTTAAAGACACGTTTCTATGCTACAAATATATTAAAATCGAAATATGCCGGCGGATCAATTAAATTTATATTACGAGAAAGTTGTTTGCATATCAACCTTTAAGAAACCCATTCAATTTTAATGTATCTAGTTATCACTTATGCCAATAGGGTATCGACTTTTTTTGTACAGTAGAGCCCGATTAAACCGAACACCTCGAGACCTACGAATAATGCTCGGTTCAACCGCTTTCGGTTCATCGGATCAGATATATATAGAAATTATAGAGCCTCGGATCTCAAAATTGGTTTGGTTTAAGCAATAATTCGGTTTATTTGTGTTCGGTTTAAAGAGGTTCCACTGTATTTCATATCTAAAGCAGTTTTGTCCGTTGGTTATGTATCCGCTAAATTCCGCTCTTAATTTTGCAGATGCCGCCATGACACCCAGTTTCCCGCTCAGTTCTGCCCTGCGCACGCGCAGATGTCAATTAGGTCGCAATGCCCGGATGTTGGCCTGTCAATCATTGGACCGAGTCTCCGCCCATAATAAGGTAAAGTGAACGTAAATGGAGATTTAATTTTATGATTTTTTTGGTTTTTACGTACTAATGAATACGCCTTTTATTTATATGCGACATTTGAACATGCTATACAAAGTTGCGATCAATTAAGAAATGTTCGTTTCAAAAGCTTATTCAACACTTCTTAATTCTTGGGATGAAATAAGTCAATATTTTTTTTTCAACGATAGCGAAGGAATACCTTACAAATAAATGTTCATTATAATTCATGTAAGTGCTCAGCCAAGAGAGGAGCGATAATCATAATGAGGATATATAGGGAGATAAAAGAAGAAATATAAAATGAAGAGAATATGAGCGAGAGAGAGAGAGAGGGAATATTTTTTTAAAAATTTAGAAAGGACTAAAGCCAGTTATATAACAAAACTTGTCGTTCGATTTTGAACTATCATCCTATATTTTTTTTTCATTTATGAAAATAAAACCAATATTTCTCCTATTTCGGCGCCAACTAGACGGCATCGCAATCGCTCTACTGGAGGGCACTGCTCCAAGTCATTCTTCGTGACGTCACTGGTGAGTCACGTGACGATTGGCGAATCGGACGCATTGCCGCCAAATGCCAGTGCTTCGCGGAGTATGTCAACAAAGCACTGCGGAAACTGGGCATTGAGAAGCAAGTGAGTTCATTTGTGGGTTTATGTACATGTATTTAAGATTAAGTTACTTTTGAAGGAAATTGTATTAGCTTGAGGCGAGACATTGGTTTATGTTACAAAAAGAATATTTTATGAATTAAGGAAATGCTAGATAGGTTTTAAATTGCAAATAGTCATCAGGCGTGGATCTCGTGCGGACGCCCTACCATCCCTTTCATCTTATATGTTATATCAATTTAAACATTCGGCGCTATATTTAATACCATTTGATTCCACCGACTCATTTGTTCTGGATCGGCGTCTGGTTATTTTCAATTATATGCACATTTTGTGTTATCCCTCTGTTTGAGTAACTTTTTGCAGCAGACCACTTCTTGGAGTCATGTTATTAACTTGAACTTCCAATTGCGATTTCAGCTTTCAATTGATGAGATATTGGCCTATGAGAACAAATACGCTGTATATCAATTGCGCATGGCGAAATTCTTTCATCTCAAAGCGGCGCTGGCACCTGTTATCGAATCGCTCATTTTGCTAGACAGATTGTTGTATGTCTCAGAAATGGTAGGATTTATATTTATTCACTCTTATCATATCGTGTTACACTATCTTTTGGTGACATCAATACATATTATATATATTTTGTATATATTATATATATGAAAATATATTTTTTTGTGAATGTAACTATGTATATAGCGTAAAAAAAGATATACATTCGATAAAGATAAGTAGTGATTGGTTTTGTGTTCACATACATGTATATACATCCACACTTACCATATTATATAAAAATAACTTTTGAAAACATCAATACGGGCATCTATATTTTATAAAAAAGTAAAGAATTTATATAGTTGTTTGCTAATGTTGTTTTTATATAGCGTTATATATCTGTTAGTCGGATAATCTGAACACTTATTCATCTCGAAAAACACTTCAGAAATGTCATTTTAAAGTACGGTTACACGTGTTTGTTCTATTCACAGGACATCATATCGTCTGCCCATCTCGTGCGTTTGTTCGAACCCGTGACCTCTCCTCGTTGCTACGCCATCATCGCATCTAAGCAACCAATTGCTTGAAGTCATTTTCACTGATCGTGACTTTGAATGTTCATGAACGCGTGAAAACTTTACTTAAAATACTATACTCCAATGCGAGAACATAGTATATTATGACAAATAAAAGGGTCATACATGTACGGCAACGTGGTGTTTATGAAACCATACTTAAAAAATTGAAATCACGATTGTTCAAACCACTGTCACCTCGTTGCTTCGCCATCATCGCATCTAAGCAACCGATTGTGTGACGTCATAATTATGTCAATCGATCACGTGACTGTGAAGTTTTGTTTTACCATGAAAAACATACACCGATGACCAAATGTATAATCATTACAAATCATTTACATTTGATAAACTGGAAATATATCGTATCCTTATAGTGTTACTTTGTATGTAGAAAGATTATATATTAGCTAAATGAATGAATAAATAAGTACACATATATTTAATTATCAATTAGAAATTTAAAAAGATAATAATATTGCGTCACAGGCTTGAGGATTTTTTGACGGCACGAAGTGGAATGCACAGACCAAAGGCGCGGCTTTAGGTCTACGCACTCAAATGGTCACGAATATCCGTCTTTTTGTAAAGCATATGTGAAGTATAATTTTATTTACATGTTCACACCAAATAATATATGGCATATTTTTTATTTTATTCATGCAAAATAAATTTTAAGATATTTATCATCGATTCATTTCAACCAAAAAACGAAGAGCACCCCAAGAAGCGTTCCTCAAAAAGGTGTCCCTTTTCAAATTTCGTCTAGCTAAACAACTTTCAAGAAATATCTTCTAGCTAGAAGAATTTAAGGAACACATTTTTAGATTTTTGTCGATTTTTATCATTTTTTCTACAATTTCGTGTTTAATCGTATTCAGAGATATTTCTTATGAGCTATGTAAAAAAAGGAGAACTATGCAAATTAGTTGGCAGAATTACTATTCAATGGAACAATAGCTATTGTGACGTCATAAATACATATTTTAGTGAATAGGCAATGGAATAGAGTTTTCATACAGTGTAATATAAAGCACATATAGAGTTCTAGCGATTGTTCCATTGAATAGTAATGTTGCCAACTTATTTGCATAATACTCCTTTTTTTTACATAGCTCATAAGAAATATTTTTTATGGATCTTTGTCCTGAAGAAGGCAACCACCCTTGCCGAAATGCGTAAACCAATAAAATAAAATAAAATGAACTAATAGATTGACTTTTTGTTGTGTTCCACCAGTCTATATTACTTAATTTATAATTTATAATCCTTATAGAGACTACTGGAGAGATCCTTTTAAAAATGATCCGCAACGGACCTTGAGTCCGCTCCTTATACAATGCATATGACACATCGAAGCCTGGTTCTCACCATTTTATTATTTAGTACTTATTCAGAGATATATAGCTAGGTTTAAAACACGGGCGTATAGCCATAAATGTGTCAAATATAACAGTATAAAAAAATTCATTATTCAGAAAAAGGTGTTCCTTACACGACTCAAGTCAGCTATAGGTTCGCAGTGAGCTTATCTAGCGACAAAAGTAGGAATATCTTTTTGTGAAAGATAATTTTCGAAATATCATTATTTATTTTATGTTTCAATGTTTTAAGTGGTGTCATACTTAAATAACCAATTTTGAAAAAAAAAAATAGGTCGTGTGGCGCCCTTCAATAACCTACTTGTATTAAAACACACCCATAAAGTACAAACCAAATATTTCTTAATGTCTTCACAATCAAACATTAGCTAGATGGAAGTTGAAATATGCGTCATAGTTTTACCAATTTTGTATCAAATTCATAAAAAAATGTTTTCAAATTAAAATAATAAACATGCATTTTTTACACAACCAAATACACATTGATTTATTGTACTTATTTGATCAATGAACTACACACACGATGCAACTAAGTGAATACAACTAGTTGCGTATAAAGTAAAGCCATGTACTCTTTGTGTTATGTTATTGTTTACTTATATATGGTTCACTTATATTTTCATTACTCTTTTAAAGTATTAAAAACATAGATTAGTGTAGTACAAGGGGTTCGTCCCACTTATATCATCAACAAATGCATGTTTCCAATTATTTTGTGCTGCGTGTTTTGAATTGGGTCAGTCAATTCGAATCAGATTCCTTGAGCATTTTCATGATTGCCTCACAAAATGCAACGATCAGCATTCGCTTTAGACAGCATCCTAGTTGATCGTCATAGTCGATGTCAAAATCGTGGTCGCAGTGCACAAGATTGATTGATCGGTCAAAGAAAAATTCGAGTTTTCCAGCGTACATCACTCGATCACGCAGTTTCTCATAAAGAAAGTATGCAATGCGGCTTGGTGAATGATGGCGTTTTTTAAATGTTGTGTCGCTTGACCAGAGACGCATCAGACATGTCTTCAACATATAAGTTGTAATAATCTCTTCGACGCATATTGGTTCGAGAATTCGACTTGCGACATCATCTGGTAGTCGGTAAAGTTTCGGCGATCGAGCTGCTTTTGCGTAAATGAAACCAATGCGGAAGCGTTCTGGAAGATTCATGATAAATTTTGATTCGATATCGGCATATGACACAAGGAAGTGTGCGTTATTGGGGGTTATTGTCTTTCGGAGTGAGACCTTTGGTATAAGGTAAAACATTGCACCGTCAACCCCAAGTTTCTGCCTGAGTGATTGAGGAGCCACATATATTGGATGAGGAAAAGCGAAGACAAAGTCAACCGAAACTACCAAATCTTTAATTGTGTCACTTCTATAAAGCAAGTGAAAGCACGATATTTTGTCCTTTCGTTGCAGTGAAAACCTGCCGACCGAGAATGGGGGTTTAATTTCCGTGTGCTCAAACGCGTATTCCATTGCATCACAGAACTCAATTTCCAAATTCTGAGGTGAGAGAATATTCCCATCAAGGCACAAACGAGACCAACCTGAATCAGCATTCGGCTTTTGTACACGAATACTGGATTGGGATGATCTTGTTCTAATGATTTCAATGCCACTGGTTTGTGTTGCGACGCATGTGATGTCTGCTTCGTTAGGTACAAACGTTTTAGTTCCCTCTCTGAGACTTCCACATTTCATTGCTTTGAATGCAAGATATGAATATTTTTGACTGCAGGATATTGTATTTGAAAACTCATTCATCATTACTATAAGGGAGTCTGAAAGATTCTTCGAAGCATCCCAGAGAGATTTGTCATTGTGTATAATTGATTTTTTCAGGAGAGCTTGACAATTAGAAATATTGGTCGGATGTTTTTGTAAGGGGTCGTACGTTGTCTCGCAATTTGTAACCAGATCATACCACTCGTGCATATGGCTGGCGTCTTTAATTTTTGCTTCCAATGTTATTGTTAGTTTGTCAGGTTCAAAGAGCAAATCATAAACTTCTTTGTGTCGAAAAGAAAGGTACATAGCACACATTCCTGTCTCATCTAAGTCTGTCATGTTTTCTTGTGATATCCATAATTTGATCATTTTCATGCATCCAATTCGAGCTGCAAATGTAGCGAGTGTTTCTCCATGAAATTTGCATTTTCTGTAATATAATGACGTTAATGAGACATAATAGTAATAATAACATTTAAGCAATAAAACAGTTGAAAAAAAAATGTTTTTTTTTTCAATATATTATTTTGCGCTTCTTTGTTTTTAAGCTAATTCATATAATACAATACAAATATGATAATATTACATACCGTGCAATCTCAAGCAGTCTTGTTTCACTCTCATTTTCAAGCATTTCTTTGACCAAAGTCATAGCATTCCCTGAAGGGAAGTACATAATTGCGGTCTCAATTGGAGTAAGCCCTCGCCATTCAAACAATAAACAATCCTTGTTGTTGCTAGTTAGCTGTGAAAACTTGGCCAGAGAATTAACTCTTATTGCAGCATGTATCGCAAATTCACCATCTTTAAATGAACTGTTTGGGTTAGCGCCTAATTCTATTAGATCGTCAATAAAACCAGTTGGTAAGATAGAGACTGCAACTGCCAATGTTTCTGGGGGTGAGTTTACTTTCATTCCTCTTTTTATAACTTCGAATATTTCTTCTATTCCTTTTGGGCATTCCATGTTGAATAGCTCGTATCTTCTAAGAGCATGGGATTGACAGCCTGCCTCAAGTTGTAACAGATAATTCAGCACTTTTCCGTCAGGTTGGTTTCCCGAAACCTTTAAGAAATACGTAGAATAACAAATGATATAAAAGTTGCGAGTTAAATTTGTCTCAACATATTTTTTTCTCGACAAATAGGTGTGAAAAACACAAGTATATTATTCAAACGTTTGATCAACGTGATTAATTAGAATTGATCGTCCTCACGGACAAGGGGGTTTTTACAAATTTTGTTAGAGAAAATATTATGCGAAAAAAGTATTAAATTGTTAATTAATCTTTATATAGGCGTTGTTAAAGCCTCTCACAAAGATTGTTTATGAAAATAACAACGGATTTTTTTTACAAAACAGCACACTTTTACACGCTGCTTAAACCTGCTTAAACCAATTGTCAAACACAATGACAACACATTCTAATAAATGATGAGCTAAATAGCCATTACTGAAAAAATGTAGAATCTGTGTTTGACGAAAAGTTTTACATATAAATATTCTAAAACATTGCACTCAAATTTAAAGCCAAAGATGCAAACTACGTATTCTGTTATTTCGTTCAACGCTATGATATGTTCTAGAGATGGTTTTATAAGTTGACGACTATATGGTCTAAACAATTCAATAAACCGTAACCAGATAGTTGGGATATGACAATGCAACAGGAGAGAAAAATCTTATATATTCTTTATAAGAAACTGATATATTAATATTGCTATGAGTTGATAATCAAAATTGAAAACACTTGCCGTTTCACTCTGCAAAACTCGCAACTTATGTCTTGCATCTTTTGGACTCAACGCAGCATTTATGATGCATGTAATACCCTCGTCATTTGACCACAGTGGATCTCCTCCTAATCGCAATAGTTCAGATACGGTGTTTCCATCAAGGTAATGACACGCTTGATAGAAAACGGGTTGAAGTCTTTCTTTTGAGAGATAACTTGCTAATGCCACGATAGCAGCACCTGAACATGTATGAATTTGAGTGAATAATTTGGTTATCGGTGAACATATGACTGACGATACTCTGCCACCAGTTTAAATAAAGAGGTTAAGAATGATTATGATTTTGTTTTTTATTCGAAGTATAACTGTGTTTGGTTATGATCATTAGACACATATCCCTGTATGAATCAACTGTGACTTATAATGCAAATCGTTTGCTTAAGTATGTAGATATGAAAACATATTATCATATTATGGATGGCATTTTATTAATAAATAAGAGATATAAACAAAAAACCCCTACCTTCAACTTCTAGCTTCATCAACTCAAATACAGTTTCACACTCAAACGTAATGCTTCCTCTAATACATACATCATGGATAAGCTCATCGGAGAGATACGGCACCAATGCTAAAATTGCTGCATCTGTTTTAGTGAAATTTGTCCAAATTTAACACATTTATTTATGTTACCGTAATCCATGCCATTTACATCGTCAATGGTTATGTTGTCTGCATGTTTCATTCAGTATGCTACAAACATTGGATACATATGTAATTAATTAAAATATTAAAGTTTTTATAACAGGGTATCTTTATTCACAAGGTATCTTATTGGGTTCGAATAAAGACAAGCCCGACAAAAAGAGTAATGAAATACGCTGTTATATATACATTCGATCTATTTATATATATATGATGGACTATAATATTCATTTGGCATTTAATAAATCTAATGGATTTCAGTGGATTAAAAATTGAAATTGATAAAACAACCAATGATATAAAGCCAATTATAACATTTATACTTATTCTGTTTTGTAAACAATACTTATGGGAGACATCCAAAAACATGTCACTAAGATTTTATTACAATAACGTATTTGATAAAAAATAATTTCAGAAAATTGTTAAATTAATACTGTACATTGTGAGCCTTTGTTGACATAGATTGCTATATATAGGTTATAATAGGGCAATGTATATATCAACTGAATAAGACAATCGTTAGGTGACATTGACCGGATCATATTTAGCGATGTAATCAAGACGGGCAAAAGTTGGGCAATTGCGTAGAAATGCCATATTCTATTAATATGTTATTGTTAATAACAGACCAACAATCATAGAGGATTCACCTTCATACAATGAATGTACTTACTAAAAGTACCTTTTAGTGGTAGTTATTATTCCTTTTAACGGTCTTTCTTTGACCACTCAAATATTAAATGCTGTTTTATCATTTTGAAAATATATCATTAATGAATCTCCCAGCTGATTGAAAATTTACCGCATGATCGTATTTTATAATGATCTTTAAACAAACTATGATTGCACAACGAAACTTCAGTAAAACATTAAGGGCTGTTGTAAATATTGATTTATATTTAGTCTTGTATGTAGATGTGTCACCATATTTACCATTTCGATTAGTAAGTGCATTGTCAATGCATGAGACGCCGTTATGGTCACACCAACATGGGTCAACTCCCTTCAGGAGAAACTCAGTTACTGTTGTACGTTGGAAATATGCGCATCCGTTGTGGAATACTTTCTGAAGTAGTTCTTTGGATAAAAGAGGTGACATTCCTAAAATTGCTTCATCTGTTCAAACACATACAAGATTGGATGTCTATTTTTTCTTATAAATTGAACATACCAAATAATAAAATATGTTCACTGGATTTAAAACCAAAGCAAAAGAATTATGTTTGTTGAAAACACTTTATATTATCTATAATTTACGTAATTTGAAATGACAAAATTAGCAAAAATAGCATAAGGTATTTTTTATATATGTTAAGATGATTTGCATTTACTTCGGACATTATCAACTTGTAAAAACAGATAAACAAATAAGTGATAAAAAATAGAATACATGAATTATAACTAAGAAACAAAAGATATATCTAAAAATACATGATATCTAAAGATACCAACTTCAAACCCTTTTGTAAGAGAAACGTGCCTTTTTCAATGCAATTTCTATTTGAAAGGTTCATGCAAATGCATAAGATGACGTTATTATCACACCAATCCGGTGTGTGCAGAATAATCAACATAAATACCATTTCGATTTGTAAGTGCATTGTCAATACATGATGTGTCGTTATAATCACACCAACATGGGTCAACTCCCATAAGGAGAAACTCAGACACTGTTTTACGTTGGAATGTTGCACATCCGTTGTGGAATATTTTTTGAATTTGTTCCTTGGAGAGTTGAGATGACATTCCTAAAATTGCTTCATCTGTTTAAACAAATTCAAGATTTAATTACCTTGTCAAATATACTGAAAATACCGAAAAAGGAAAGATATACCATACACAACCCAACAAATACATTTCCATTAATTATATGTGATAATTCTATTAACTATAATATAAACGTAAATCGAGGCATCACGAACAGCGTGTAACAAAGAAGTGAAAACATCAAACAAACAAAGTGATAAAAGCATCAAACATATATACCAAATCAATGCGACTAAAATTATATATAAAGATACATTGCCGAAAGGCAAATCAATTTGTAAATCAAAATGTGCTTATATAATTCAAATACCATTTTTATTTGTAAGAGCCACGTCAATGCATGATACATTGTTATTATCACACCAATACGGGTCTGCTCCCAACTCCACAAGATAATATACTGCTTCACGCTTCAAAACTCCGCATCCACTATGAAAAACTATTTGAATTTGTTCCTTTGAGAGATGGGTTGACATTCCTAAAATGGCTTCATCTGTTTGAACATAATAAACATGTCCTGATTTCGTGCAATGAAATCCCAGATTATGAAACAACAATTGAATTGAATAACACATATTAATTTCTTTTTATAGTTACACACGGCAGTTTAAATCGCCCTTTTTGGTACACTTTAGTTTTGTTGCTCAACCCCCTCTTTATCGCTTTTGTGAACATCGGGATTAAGAGCACCGTCTACAGTGCCTCAAATGGAGAGCTTAAAAATATCTTAGACATGTGGTTAAATGGGAAAATACAAGTTTTTAAATTAAGTTTTACGGTATGTTCCCACGATAAGATTTTATTCTAAATTGTATAAGTAAAATTTCATCGTGTCCTGTTTCTAACGGCATCAAGTTTACTGGT
>LQRL01087490.1:20277-35750 GCA_001703475.1 Hydroides elegans
TTCTATGTTAAAATTATTCAGCCGAATATTTGTTTTCTTCCTAAAGACCATATTTCATTTTTTTAAATCCGGTTTATCTTATTGCAAAAAATCGAAGGCAAAAGTAACATCTGCCTCGCGCGGTAGAATTTGGAATGATCCAATAAGGCGATCTGGAATTAACTTTTAAGGAAAGATTGATTTTGCACGGTTCTTGGCTGTTTTATTGCGTCTAATGAAACGTTGAATCATTGCCCAACCGGCTAATGATATGCCTTCTGATGAATTTAGGAATATGTCCAGACCCTTTGTGTGGGTTCTCCGCAAATTTATGATTAAGCCTTCTACTCAAAATTATCTTCCATTTAGTTTAGATATTGCACCTCCGCGCTTTTTTGCACGGTAAATTATCCAACAGGGTCAGGATGATTTCGAAGAAAATAACAGAAGAGAACGATATAGAGAAATGCAACGTCGATATTTTTCTACTTTCACTATCAACAATTATGCCGACTATATAGCTCATGTGATTAGGGTTGCCCAGCATCCAAATGTCGCGAAAATAAAAACATAGTATACGAGAGCGTATTGCGCTTAGGATAATATTGCGTTTATGTAGACAAATTGTGAAGCCATTGAACGCAGATTGACCGATGCAGTGCGTCGTCGCCGCATGTAGGTGTCTGTCCAACTACACGCACATACTTCTCTACAAAGGACAGGGCCAAAACCCATAATGCAATGACGTAAATAATTTCAATATCTTGACGACATAAAGTATTTTTCCCACATACCCGAAAAAAATTATAATCCGAACCCACAAACTGTCCACCCAGGAGAAATAGTATTTCCGGATGAAAACAAGGACAGCGATTGGCTAATATTTGATCCATTTTGAGATGTATGCATAGTATAACCGTTGGAAGAGGTAGGCCGAGCTAGGGACTTGGCAATTCTGTTTGGGGAACATGCAAAAGTTGTAGAAATAAGATAGTTGTAGAAATAAGATGATTGAATAGATTTAGAATTCACAGTTTAGACAAAATTCAGAAAGGTTCCTTGAAAAATTTGTTTAATGTAAGTTCAAGATAATTATTAGAAAACGAACGTCTAAAACCGTGTAGCCTGTTACTTCTCTATGCGTATATTATTTAGCGCTGAAGGTAGCAAAAGAACTGAAGCGGCTGCTATGCATTTAAGCTAAAAAAACTTAAATTGAGGCTCATACTTGAGCAAAAACTCATCCACTAGGTAATTCGCCTTTGTTCCCCTTTTCATCAAATTACGTAAGCCGTATCCTCCAATAAAATTCTTTGAACGAGAGATGTGTAAAATTTGTCGACTGTGATAAATAAATTTGTATTATTTGTTATGAAAATAGCTATACTGCGGTACCAATTAAGACCACTACAAACAAAACGGCTCCATTCATCCATGCTGGGAGTGGATGGCATTTATAAATTTTTACTACCACTTATGAGCATATGAGGTGTATTCAATGTTGTCATATTCAACTTAGGATGGGGTTTCACATGTTAAACATATTTAATTCCAAAGTACCTTCTGATAAAGTTTACACCTTTTTTCCCGATATATGTAAAAGCCGTTTGTGTTTCAGACATTATTATATCATTTTAACATATACATATATGTTTACACACAAACATCAACTATGTCCTGTTTACTCTATCTGTTGCAAAAAGAAGCTGTTTCTAAGATCATGTGACTTGTTCTTGTGTAATGAAGTAAAGGAACGAACATGTTTATGTTTTCATTTTAATCTGTTTGAAGAGAGTGACCTATCTTTTTCAACAACATGTTTAATTTTTCTTTGTGGCTTGTATATTTCATTATAATTTTGTAAACGGCAAAATACGTTATTTTTTAGTTTCTCTCAAATCGGTCCATAAATAGCAAATTTATATATGTCTCTAATTCTTGGCTATATAAAATGTTTTGTCTCATTGCTAAATAAAAATGTAATAAATCTGAGATACGTTGCTAATATTTTCATTTCTGATTAATCAATTTACAATTTATTTGAACATAATTTTACTTTTTTATATTAATATTTATTCAGTTTTAAAGATGTAATTTCAGGATTTTCAATTTACAGTTTATTTGAACATGATATCTCATCTTAGTTTTTCATATTTATTTATTTTTATATGTATCATTTAACTATATAGTATCTCTGAATACCAATTTGTATCATTTAACTATATAGTATCACTGAATACCAATTAAAGTTATCTAGTTTCTGTGCTGACCTAATTAGGCGTAGGGAAGGACTCATGAACCAGCAATAATGCTATAAACATATAAAAGATATTGCATCAACAATCTTGTTTTATTTATGTAGATTCCCGAACATAGGTCTATAAATTAAACTTTAGTTGTACATATATATATAAATGCCCCTATATATATGGAGGTACCCAGACCTACAGTGCACGGCAGAGCTTACACTCGTCTGAGTCAGATACATGTTCAATGTATGTCCTGGTTGTGCAATCGCAATCGCTTTCACTGTAGCATCCGAATAATTAAGCACAACAAGGGCGTGTCGTGAGCTCTCTTCTGAATGATTCAGGTCTGACCGTCGAAACGAAAGTGCCTTGCACTGAGAGAAGGAAGTTGGGCATCGAAACTGAGTACTTCAACGCTTTTTCACTAAACTATTGACCAGCAAACTGGATCCACTCATGCGAGTTGTCACAGTTGAATACGATTGTGGGGAGAAAGAACCTCCAATCCAACATTCGTAACGGGTGGGATTCGAATTTCCGGCAGTCAAGGCGATTAAACCTCGCTTTTTACGTTATGGATCTACCGTGTCGGCCATGTAATTGCCATTATCGCCTACCCGTCATAAAGGACCCGGCACCTCGATGCGTATGGCTTCAGCCATCCTTTCGGTGTCTGGGTTCTTTCACTCGTCAAAAGTAGAGGGTCATGATCTTCCGGAAAGTTCTGTTGGATGCCCCTTTTGTTGCAGCAAAGGGGAGGCCCAATATCTCACCTGATTGTTCAAAGTCGGGTCGACTGATTATTTCTATGCAGTCGACCCGGCCGAAGCTTACATGTTCTCGTAGCACGATGCCATTGAGCATCAATTGTAATTTATGTGTCCGATGACGAATGGAGGAGTGGCAGATGTTTGCGTCGGATCTCGTTAGAAAGTAGGATGACACGATGCGCCAACGGTAACAGTTCACAATGCTGACAGGTATCTGTTGAATTGCACTTCCGATTACAGTTAGCTGTTCTGCACTGGGGTCAGTAGAGGGGAGGCTCGAAGGCTGATCTTTAACGCTGATAGTCGACAACCATTCCGTGATCAACCAAGTAAATTTTGTCGACGCGTTACATAAGAACACATAGATTGAATAAAACGAGTCGTTTCGACTTAAATGCCCGAGTCATACCTTTTGTGACTGTAATACAACTGAATACAAAAGGTGAAGTTCTCGCGTTAACGAAACATTTAACTATGCATAAGTAATCACGAAACGGATGTAGTCGTTGCGGATGCAGGATTGGACGCAACCTATTCATGACATCTTTGTGACAAGGTAGTTAGTTAAACCTTAGACCATGACAGACCAGTGCATTGATAACCTTAGTTTTTTCACGCGGGATGGAATTACCTTTTCAGATCTCTTGCATAGGCTATACTTTGCCCAGCACAGGGAAAAATAAAATTTGGGCTATTAATAAAGAGGGACTCCGGTAATCCAGGTAAGATTTAATCCCTGATCATTTAAACCAACAATTTTAGCTTGGTAGAAGTAGAGCAATTGTAAAAGGTCACGGAAGATTAATCTAACCATATGGATTCATGAATGAAGATATCTGAAAAATTGCCAGCTAACTCACTTTCTCTAATTTTGGGCATAAATATATCTGAACTTGCTGATTCATGTAAATGCTAGGAAGACGTCAATCGGGAATTACCAAACACAAATCGTTATAAATAAAAAATACCAACAAGAATCGCTCCAAAGACCAGAACCTGACACACGAGCCAAATGAATTACCCTTGGTAATCGCGGAGTTAGCAGGACAGGCCAGAAAATCTGGAATGAACCATTGGAATTAAAAATTTAAAAATATTTGCCAATTTCCTAAAATAAACTAGTCTAAAAGATGAGTCTCAAAACAAACTGTTGAGTAAAAGCGTTTGAATATTAAATTGTTAAACGCATGTATGTATTCTTAATGTGCGCTATATAATAAATAAATTGTATTGTATTGCATATCATGTTGTATTGCATTTAACGTGAAATATAAAATGTTTTAAAGTTCATATTAAGTTTCACTTAACGCCGTCAAATCCCAACACTATCCGTTCTATATTTTTTGTTAAGAAATAACTGGATTACGCCGGTCAAGTTTATTTCAAGAATTAATATAGAATTGTACATATAAAAAATCCACAGTTTCATTTTTGTTGTATTTTACCGTTTTTTTTTCAGTTACAAACGTAACTAAAATGATGTTAAAGGGAGCAATGTATTCGTGACATGATATTTTGCATTCCATGTTATATAAAAATACCTAAATAATTCGAAAATGTTACCCATTTTATGCGCATGCGAAAACCAAATGCATAATCATAATTCATTATTCGACTTATTAGAAGTGGTTTATGCTTGCAACGTATTTTTTGGAACGTAGAGATGTCCAATACTCCCCACCGGTGTACCCCAATATAGTAAAACTGTATATATGATAACCTCTTTTTATTAAAAAATGTAACGTTCTTATATATTTCAAAGCTAAAATCTATTCCTACTTAAAACTTCTTTCATCAACAAAAATAGATAATAGAATAATTTGCATGAATTAATCTTCCAAATACAAAGTTTTAGTGAAGAACATTTTGTCTCGCTTCATTTGGCTGAACAAAATGAGAACTAAACGTGTTTTGTCAAATTTGACCGTTTGTGATCGGATTAGTCCACGTTATTCTCTTTCATTTTATACTGATACATCATTGAAAATCACTCAAGGGTAGCCTATATAATTTCTTGTCACATTTTCGTGCCACAATAAAGCTTTTTTTCGTCAATTTATTAATTTTATATTTTAAAATATTGTTTGAAATATTCTATCAACAATATAATGTAAGATAAGGTTTCACAAACTCATAAAGTTTTTTTGCATTTTTTTGCGGAGAAAATGCATTAAACTCGATAATGAACTCGAGATATCATTTTTTAAATTAACATGTGTTCGCGTTTATGACTTTTGCAGGGACCCGTACGGCGAAAACGCCTAGTGGTTATCTTTGTTTTTTTTTGTTTTATTTCCTAGTGGTTATCCGCAAAAATCATAAAATCTATCACAGGTTAATTGATGAGCATTTTCAATTATCACATTTATGTTATCAAAAAATATCAAAACATATGTAAATATAAACATAACATCTTTCGTTTGTATGATAACTTTAAACTTCATTTTCGCATAATTTTGACTTTAATTTGAAGCGTGTTATACCCCATAAATAAAACATACTGCTAGTAATTATACATGAAATCAAATTGTAAAGAGACAAAACAATTCACTAACATAACCATAAGAAATACATCATTTTTGTTATTTTTTATTCACCTTGCATTTCCCGCAAATGAACATCCTTTTCCATTTCAAACATGTGTCCGGTAAAAATAAGAAACTATTGAACATGTAAAATTTTTTTAGTTAAGCGAAAGTGCCTCCTTTTATCCATAGGTCTATATATTTCTGTTTCCAGTCTTTTAGAGTATTTGGCATAATGTTTGTACCTGTTTGTATGTTGAAAGGCAAATTGTATGAATTATTAAAGTGATAATCCAACTTTTGCAGGGACCAGTTTTTCAGTTATAAGCTGATTTTGGTGTTTTTTCTCTTCCATGTTGACAATACCCATATGACATGGGCGATGTTGTTTGACGTTAATGTGTGGTAAATTAATAGGGGTCCGAAGTCGGAACATTAGGACTTCAATTTCTGTTTCAAGCATTTGTGAAATTTAACTTTAAAAAATAAGAAAAAAAACATTTGAACTTTCGATGACTGATGATTTGAATGACATGATTACGTTTATATCATAAACTGTTTCTATTTTGCATTTGCATTATATATTAAATAAATCGAAAAATAAAATACAATCTCAAATAGAAATTATATTTTGACGACATATAATCACGTCATAATCTCCATAAACGCTTTGCTTTTTCCACTGGGCTTCAATCATACAGTTTTATTTTTCCATTTGTGTTTTTTTTTCCGCTAGGCTTTCTACCGTCTACCAATAGATTTATATCTTGCTGGAGCAAGCACACATTACATTCTTTCACTAATAAACCTATTCTCTAATGCTACAGGAACCTGTATGTTGAGTTATAAACAAATACGCGAATGAATTTCCCAAGAAAACTAATCTTCGCGAAAAAATACGATTTAACACAGTTGACGTCACACACGTAATCCAGACTGCTATACATTGATCTTAATTCTAACAAGCAGACATTGCGTTCTGGCATCGCGCATTAGCAATGCTACATGTACATAGAAAAAGAGAGTATTTGTGCGTTTATATAATCATATTGCCTAGTTAATAGTTAATATATTGAGATAAACAAGATGGTTCAACAGTGTTCCTATGGTACATGTAAGTCGGATTTTAAACACGATATTTGGATTCCATGAAATATGTACTTTTAACCCTTGTTTTGTTATCCCTCTCTTTGAGTAACTTATGAAGCAAACCACTTTTTAAAGCCATATTAATTTTAACTTGAGTTTCCAGTTTTAATAAGATACTGGCTTACAAGTACCAATACGCTGTAGATCGATTGCGCATTGCAAAGTTCTTCTATTTTAAAGCGACGCATGCGCCTGTTATAGAAATGATGAATTTGCTTGATAGATTGCTTTATGTCTTAGAATTGGTAAGGATTAATATTGTACACTCTTATCATATTGTGTGAAAATATCCTTTGGTGGTTTCAATAATATTTTATTGAAAGATAAGAAATGAATATACATATTTTTTGTATATGTACCTTATATATCTATATAACATAAATCAAATATATACACTCGATAAAGATACATTATGGTTGTTTGTTGTGTCCACATATATGCATTCAATCATATCATATTGTTTAAGAATAAATAATGATAACATAAATATTTTTTTAATTAAAAAGTAAAGAATGTAATATAACTGTTCTCATGTTTAGTATTTATGTAACGTTTTATACCGGGAAATAGTTTATTCAAAACACTCACTCATCTCAAACTCAATCCCTTGGTACTAAATGTATATATTAATTGTTTAAGAAACGGTAACATATGTTTGTTTTATTCCAGAACAGCATATCGTCTGCCACTATCGTGCGTTTGTTCGAAGTCGTCACCTCTTCTTGTTGCTACGCTATCATTGCATCTAAGCAACCGATTTCCTAACGTCTGTTTGTTATCAATTGATTGCATGACTGTGAAGTGGTTGAATATTTAAAAAACATACACAGATTGTTACTATTATGTTTTTGGTGTATAAATTAAATAAACTTGAAATAAACTGTACTAACATTGTTTATTTACATAGATTCATATAAAATGATTATATAGTACCTAAATAAATGAGTTAAGAAGTACATTTATATATTTATTTTCAATTATACATTGAAAATATTGCGTCATAACCTTTATGAAAGACGGAGTTTAGGACGGCACAAAGTGAAATGCACAGGCCAAATGCTCAGCCTGAGGTTTAAACATTCTATTTCAATAGGGTCACAAATTCCTGCATGCTCGACAACAAAAGAAGTGTCCGGTCATTTTAGGTTAATATTTTTTCGTTTTATCAAAATGGAACAAATTAAAACACGTTGGTTAGTTTCAGTCATGTTAATTATAGGTTGTCTCACAAACCTAACAATCTGGAATCCGTTTGACGATAATTTCGTTCGTTTCATCGAAGGGCTAAGAAACATTGAGTTCAATCAGCGTTCAATGTGTATCGGAAGTAGCGGAAAAGCGGTATGTTCCAAAGATAGTATAAGGTTTTCGTAACTCGAAAACGGTGGAAACTAATTTATTTCTTTGCAACATGCGTTGCAGCAAATATCGGAAAATGTCAGAAAATCGTGTTTTGGACGTTAGCTTTGAAAACCGTCTTACTTACATTACACAATAAAAGCGGTATGATATTAAGATAGTTCATAGGCTCTTTACTCTGTTAATTTCACTTTGAATTTCATTTGCTCCATAGCCTAGACGAAAAATACTGTTAAGTTTGAAAGGGATACTTTAACATGGTTATATTGACGGGGCGTGCGAAGGATAACTGTCACTGTCAATATTATCTTCAAATGTGCGCGGAATAGAAACATTTCACCGAAAGACCGTTGTTATTCTCGCGAAATGCATAAAAATACGCTTGATATGGGCAGGGTTTTGCGCAAACAATCGCTTATTAAGTTAATACTCTTTAATAGGTAACACCCTTTTTTATTTAGAGTTATGAGTAACTGTTTAACTGATATTTTAGCCGCGTAATCTCTCTCAAATTGAGTAGAATACTTCGATCTGGTTATCGAGGCATACGCTTGCGCTCACTAATTCCTACGAGGCTGGCGCGAGGAAATCGGCTATCAGGTTGTTTTAGACATGTACGAAAATTAGTTTTTATTGATGGAAAAACGTAAGCTATGGATTAAAAAAAAGGCTCATTTAGCGAGATTTTTCGATCAATACAACCAAAAAGTAAGCGTATCGTGATTTCCAAAACTGTTGTAAACCTATTAATGGAACATTAAAAACAAGTGAAGGCAACATTTAGCATATTCGAACTGTTCTTTAAACAATTGTTCCAAAGCTGGCACTTTCGGTGCTTTCAGTCGGGTCATTCGCGAAATACTTTTATTAACTCCATCAACCGCCGCAATTGGCTTGAAGGTTTTACTATGCGACTAAAATGTCTTATTTTCTCTGCAATCAAACATATACTTAAATGGAGGTTGAACTATGTGTCATAATTTTACCTTTGATATATAAGACTCATTGAACAATTGTTTTCTATCTAAACTAATAAACATGCCTATTATTACAAAACCAAATGCACATTGATTTATTGTAATCTTTCATAGTTGATCATTGAACTACCCACGTGTTGCAACATTTTGAATGCATCTTGGTACGCTAATCGCTAAACCATATGTTCTCTGTGTGTGTGTTACTTGTTATTATTTGCGCAACAACAAATCACTTATGTGTATATTACTTTTTGAACGTTTTGAAAACATAGTCTAGTGTTACACAAGATGTTCGTCCCACTTATATCATCAACAAATGTTTGCTTGAAATGAGTTCTCTTCTTTGTATTTCTCGAGCAGGATTGTCTCACAAAATGCAACGATCAGCATTCGCTTCAGACAGCAGGCGAGTTTTCGTCATAATGGATGCCAAAGGCGTGGTCGCAGTGCACAAGGTTGATTGATTGATCAAAGAAGAATGCCAGTTTGCCATCGTATTTCACACAATCATGCAGTTCTTGATAGAGTTTATCTGCAACATCCCATGGCGATTGCCGATAGATAGCCCAAGATTTATACCTTTTCCAAAGACGCATCAAGCATGTCTTCAGCATTTACGTCGTAATAATCTCTTCGACACATATTGGTTCGAGAATACGACTTGCGACATTCTGGTAGTCGGTAAAGTTTCGGTGATCGAGCTGCTTTTGCGTAAATGTATTCTATTCGGATTCCTTCTGGGAGATTCATGATAAATTTTGATTCGATATCGGAATATGACACAAGGAAGTGTGCGTTCTTGTGAGATATTGTCTTTCGGAGTGAGACCTTCGGAATAAGGTAAAACATTGCCCCGTCGACCCCAAGTTCCTTCCTGAGTGATCGATCAACCACATACATTGGATGAGGAAAAGCGAAACTACCAAATCTTTAATTATGTCGCTTCTATAAAAGCAAACGGAAGCACGATATTTTGTCCCTTCGTTGGAGTGAAAACTTGCCTGCTGAAAACGGGGGTTTTATATTTGTGTTCTCAAACGCATATTCCATCGCGTCACAGAACTCTACTTCCAATTTTTGAGGTGAAAGAATATTTTCTTCAAGACACAAACGTGACCAACCTGAATCAGTCTTCTCTTTTCGAACACGAATGCAGGATTGCGATGATTTTATATCAAGTATGTCTATGCCATCGGTATGTGTAGCGACACATGTAATGTCTGCTTCATTTGGAACGAATGTCTTTGTACCTTCTCTGAGACTTCCGCATTTGGTTGCTAGAAATGAATTGCAAGAAATGAATACATTTGACTTCTCAATATTGTGTTTGAAAATTGGTTCATAATCACAATAAGGGAGTCAAAAAGATAACATGATGCATCCCAGAGTCTTTGACTGTTTTGCAAAACTGATTTCCTAAGAAAAGTCATACTATCTGGGGTTTCAACAACTGCTTTTTGTGAGGTACCACACATTGTCTTGCAATTTGCAACAAGATCATACCATTCATTCATTTGCTTGGAATATTTGGAGTCGCAATATATTCTTTGCATAAAGGTGACACGTTGATTTAGTATACTATACGCTTCCTTGTGTTGGTAAGACAGTTGAAAGGCACTCATTCCTGTGTCATCACGGGCTAATATGTTCTTTTGTGTTATCCATAATTTGATCATTTTTGTGCATCCTATTCTGACTGCAAATGTTACGTGGTTCTCTCCGGCAAATTTGCATTTTCTATTTTAAAAAGTAAAAAAGAGTTTACAATAGATATAATATTTAATAATTAAGACCTATAAAAACAAAACAAATTAATCAAATAGTATGAGTCTAAGATTAAAGATATTTTTCAAGGATTAAAGATATTTTGTCAAAAAAGAACACATATGAAAGATATGAAGATTATACATACTGGGCAATCTGGAGCAGACTTTTATTATTTTCATTTTCAAGTATTTCCATAACTTTACTAATGGCGTTTCCAGACAGATAATATACAATTGCGGTCTCGATTGGATTGAGCGATAAACATGTTTGATTGTTTGCTACTATTCGATCAAACTTGGAAAGGGAATTCACCCTCAATGCGGCATGAACGGCAAATTCACCATCTTTGAAAGAACTATTCAGATTTGCATTCAATTTTATTAGATCGCCAATGAAAAATGATGGCAGAATTGAAACTGCAGCTGCAAATGTTTCAGGTGGTGTATTTACTTGTATTCCTCTTCTTAAAACACCGAATATTTCCTTTATTCCAATAGGGCAGTCCATATTGAAAAGCTCGTATCTTCTAAGTGTGTGTGATTGAGATCCTGCTTCTAATTGTAACAGATAATTCAGCAATTCATTTATCCGTCAGGTTTGTTACCATGTTCCTTTACAAATATGACATTCAACAAGTTATACGGTTGGTTACAAAAAACAGTGAAAAGCTTAACACCTGGGCACCAGCAAACACATTACTCCGCATTTTCATTAATAATGATGATAATTTTTACGCGCCTTTTGATTCGCATAAATCGTATTCTGTTTCTTTATTCGTCTGACAAATATCATTATTCATTATACTTACTTTTTTACTCTGCAAAACACGCAACTTATGTCTAGTATCAACGCTGCGCAATGCAGACATTATGATGCATGTAAAACCCTTGGAATTAGTCCAAAATGGATCTCCTCCTAATCGCAATAGTTCAGTAACTGTGCTGTGATCAAGATCTCGACAAGCTTGATGGAAAACCGGCTGAAGTTGGTCTTTAGAAATATGACGTGCTAAAGCAACTACATTCTTGCCTGTAAAATGTTTGTTTTAAGAGCATAACGTCTTATAAGAAATAAAGACACCTGTCATTGTTGATCTATCTCTCAGTGCTGATAGTATTTTCAAAGGAGACAGACGAATTGAACTTGTCAATGCATGGCACTATTGCTATATACATATAATTAAAACAGAATGCGATCCGTTTCAAAATTAACATCGTTCGTTTCGACAATAACATATTATTTTGAGAATGAGAAATTATTGTTCTTGCAGTATATGTGAGTTTATCTAAAGGCGCATTGTCAACTAACATTCTAAACAAAACTATGTTAAACACGTGTTTATTGTTAAATTACCATTTCTATCTGCAAGCGCCTTATCGATGCATGATAAATTCAGATCTCGCCATAACGGGTCGGCTCCCAGCTGCACAAGCCTAGACACAGTTTCAGGTTCAAATGTGGAGCATCCTCTATGCAATATTTGTTGAATGTGTTCCTTTGAGAGATGATCAGCCAGTGCTAAAATTACTCCATCTGTTTAGGCAAAATTTGTATTTAATGTTTGTAGCTAGTGTATGACATTGTCGAAATGAAAACAACAGCTTGACATTAGATACAGCAGAAAACTGCATTATGTAAAATGAATATACATGTCATGCTAGTAGAAAAGTAATATTAGTGTAATAAAGGATGCATCTGGATAAGATTTGACATCCCTTTATGCCTTTAATACGTTCTATGCTATGAATGAATGACTAGTAGAAAATTGATATTGGTCTGATAAATCATGCATCTGGATAAGATTTAACTTAAATTTATGCCTTTAAGTACTTTATGCCTGTAAGTAAAGTTATTCTTTTGATATTAATGCATTAACATTATTACCATTGTGATTAACCAGTGCCTTGTCGATGCATGAAATTCCGTTACCATCTCGCCAACACGGGTCCACTCCCATCTTTAGAAGCTCGGTTACTGTGGCACGTGTTGAGAACCCACATACCTTATGGAATACATTCTGAAGCTGTTTCTTTGAGAGATGATCTATCATTGCTTGAATAACGTTATCTGTTTATATAAAAAATATTTTTCAACCTGATTAAAATTTCAGACATGACACACATCGATAATATTATCAAGGACTTACATTCACAATAATATATTTTATTGAGATCAGAGACCTTCAGAGACCTTTATGAACATTATCAGAGTTCATGTTCATAAAGGATATCAAAACTTGCTATGACTAAAGGAAAAAAAATATGACAGATAATGCCTCGTCGATTACGATTAGATAAATGTTGTTTTCGGATAAGATTAATCGATTAACCTCCTTTTGCAATTAAAGTGTTTATATAGTATTTATAGGGATATGTGCTAGGTACACATCACCTTGTTGAACAATGTTTAACATTTTAGTGATATAAACTATACATCTGGTGAATTCTTCTTACCTGGCGACAAAACCATTATCAGTTTGGCTAAATCATATCTCATATCGCACCAACCCAACTCTTATGCAGCATTTTTTATTTGGTTTAAAATGAAAGGGTTTGTTTTACCTAATCTATCCACCTGCCATTTATAATGTGACATGTATTATTTTAATGTAGTTTCGTAGTCAAGTTAGCACTTTTTTGGGCCAATGAAAATGCAAAAGTCAGCTTTTCTTTCATATCAATAAACAATTTTTATTCATTAACCATATTTTACCTAAGTACCATGCCATTTGTATTGATATCATTAAAATCCAATAAAATGAGTACAACTATCCATGTTTCAACTAAACCAAAACGCAAAAATAACTCATGGTTATTTTGAATATAATGCTTCCGTTTATCGCGATATTTCAAAGATGTTGATACAAAAATGCATGCACGTTATACAAATATGAATAATTTACACGGGATAATTTACACATTTCAAGAATCTGCTGAAATTATATTATTTATTCTCTTTCTGTATAAAAAAGATATCAGCATATATTCCAGTATATATTATTATTGTTATATTTGCATTAAAATATATATATATTAGTACGTTGAGGCATAAAAATAGAAATACCTGCTCTCGGTAAACGGGTTTTTAGGCTGAGCCCAATGAAAACCCTTAGTTTTGTTGAGGTAACACCGATTTGTGCAAGGCAAAGTATAATAAAAAATGTGTATTGTATTTCTACATAATGAAGTATTTTGGTAGGATACAACTTGATTTTTTCACTCTCTGTTTTTCAAAGTTTTGCCGAGCAAGGATATTACCTTACCTTTTGAATACCGAATGATTTGCCAAATTAATTGCAATTCATCGAAATGTAATGACAGGTTGGCAATTCTTAAAATGTTGCATCTTGATATTTGGATATCATCAATATATTTAAATATTGAATTTTCAACCATTCATATATTCAGTTTCGTGAATTTGTGGTATTGTTCATCATTGTTAAAGCATCATGTGATTTCTCTGTTTTATTCATTTCACATGCCCATGTCTTGCCGACACCATTAATGGAGTTTGACCGAAGAAGTTAGAGCAGTTTATGTCTATATCATACTTAGGTTGTGCCAATAACTTTATGATATTACTGTGCCCCTTTTCAGCGGCAGTATGCAATTCGTTTCCATAATAACCACTGCGTGGCTTCGCATATAGCAAGTAATGTTCAATACAGTTAACCGAGGCAGCAGTCTCCAAATCATTGCAGCTGTTGCAAGTTATGTTTTCTGTGGTTGCTGGTGAAGTTTGTTGATTTTGTGCAATTTCATTGTTAACTCCTGGAAAAGCAGTCTCCAAATGAATGTTTTGATAAATTTCATTAGGTGGTGGGTCGTTAGTTTCCAATTCACTGTTGCTGTTGCTGGTTATGTTTTCGGTAGTTGCTTGTGACGCTTGTTGACTTTGTGCAATGCCATTGTAAACTCTTGAAAAGGCAGTCTCCAAATGCCTTGTTTGGTCGATTACATTGTGTAGTTGGTCGTCAATCTCCCAATCACCGCTGCTGTTTTCTAGAGTTGCATTCGAAGTTTGTTGATTTTGTGCAGTTTCACTATATACTAATGACATAGACCCCAAGCCACTGCGACCCTTACAACACCAGTTTCCCATAGTTACACATGATAGTTTGAGATATTTCCGAATTCACGTCAATGCTGGTTTTCTAGTTTCAATCAATTGGTGAGCCGTTGATTGGTTTATTGATCCTGAAAATAAAACAAAGATTATGGAGCTATGATATTTAGTGATTGTTTTCACTTGACTAAATATCATACTTTAATAATCTAATGTGCTGCTTTTGCGGGGTATATATATATTGCTAACATAGTTATCAATTTATATGTTTTAATAAAATCTAATAAAAATAATCATTTTTCGGAGAATACATTAATACTGTTCCATGTAATTTTGCAAATTATTATTCACATTTCTTCGACTTTTATTCATGTAGTTATATGAGATTTCCATAGGAACAATATATCAATTTAAATATTTTTTGCATTGCGTATTAAACATTGATCTGATTGGTTATAAATTTCATTTTATTTATCTATTTCGTATTTTGTTTGGGCGGGAAGCAGCAGGGGGTACCCTGGGGGGTATTGCCAAGGTGGTTGCTGCAGGTGTAGGAGAAGTGACGGACCGGGGGGGGGGTGTTACTGGTTTTTGTTGTAAGCTTGGTAAATGTTTCCTAATATATGGATGCAT
>LQRL01087490.1:44534-56358 GCA_001703475.1 Hydroides elegans
TACCTTAGAGCCGAATGCAAAATGTTAGAAAACATCGTCCAATAAATTACTGCTTAAAAACATGTTTTATTTGCACACCCCTTGCTTTTTGAGTATTTTTGTTGCAAGATCGGTTGGCATTTGTCAGTAGACCGGTGACCATCTTGTAGTAGGCTCCCAAGCCTAAAGTAGACCGGCGATTGATTGCCAGGGGTGTTTCTTGAGCATTTTCATGATTGCCTCACAAAATCCAACGATCAGCATTCGTTTCAGACAGCATCCTAGTTTGTTGTCATAGTCTATGTCAAACTTGTGGTCGCAGTGCACAAGGTTGATTGAATGATCAAAGAAGAATTCGAGTTTGCCAGTGTACTTCACTCGAACGCGCAGTTCCTCATAAAGAAAGTATGCAATACGGCTTGGTGAATAATGGTGTTTTTTAAATGGTTCGTGTCATTTCCAGGGACGCATCAGGCATGTTTTCAACATATAAGTTGTAATAATCTCTTCGACGCATATTGGTTCGAGAATGCGACTTGCGACATCATCTGGTAGTCGGTAAAGTTTCGGTAATCGAGCTGCTTTTGCGTAAATGTAACCAATGCGGATGTATTTTGGGAGATTCATGATAAATTTTGATTCGATATCGGCATAAGACACAAGGAAGTGTGCGTTATTTGGGGTTATTTTCTTTCGGAGTGAGACCTTCGGAATAAGGTAAAACATTGCCCCGTCGACCCCAAGTTCCTTCTTGAGTGATCGATCAACCGCATACATTGGATGAGGAACCGCGAAGACAAAGTCAACCGAAACTACCAAATCTTTAATTGTGTCACTTCTATAAAGCAAGTGAAAGCACGATATTTTGTCCTTTCGTTGGAGTGAAAACTTGCCTGCTGAGAACGGGGGTTTAATATCTGCGTTCTCAAACGCAAATTCCATTGCGTCACAAAACTCAACTTCCAATTTTTGAGGCGAGAGAATATCCTCCTCGACACATAATTGTGACCAGCCCAAATCCGCATTCGACTTTTGTACACGAATACACGATTGCGATGATGCTGTGTCTAGAATCTCTATGCCATCAGTATGTGTTGCGACACAAGTAATGTCTGCTTCATTTGGAACGAAGGTCTTTGAAAACTCATCCATAATATCGACAAGAGAGTCAAACAGATAACATGATGCGGACCAGAGACTTTCGCTGTTTTTCAAAACGGATTTTGCAAGAAACGTCATACTTTCTGGGTATTCAATAACGTTTTTTTGTAAGGTACCATACATTGTCTTGCAGTTTTCAACACGATCATATCATTCATTCATTTGCTTGGAATATTCGGAGTCACAATGTTCTCTTTGTTCAAAGGTGACATGTTGATTAAGTATATTATATACTTCTTTGTTTTTTTGTAAGACAGTTGGAAGGCACACATTCCTGTATCATCACAGGCTAATATATTTTCTTGCAAACTCCATAAATTGATCATTTTCAAACATCCTATTCGAATTGCAAATGTAAGACAGCTCTCTCCGTGAAATTTGCATTTTCTATTAATAAAACATTGAAAAATACTATATGTATATACTATGTTATGAATAAGACTATAAATAACAAATATAAGTCAAATTGTTTTTGTTAAAAAAAATTTATTCGTCAAAAAGAAAACAAACCAGAAATATATATAAATATTATGAATATCATACATACTGTGCAATCTTGAACAGACTTTCCTTTGTCTCATATTCAAGCATTTCCATTGCTTTACTAATGGCGTTTCCCGACAGATAGTATACAATAGCTGTCTCGATTGGAGTAAACCCTCGCCATTCAAGTGTTAAACAAGTTTTATTGTTTGCTACCATTTGTTCAAACTTGGCAAGGGAATTCACCCTCAGTGCTGCATGTACAGCGTATTCACCATCTTGGAATGAACTGTTCAGATCCGCGTTCAATTTTATTAGATCGTCAATAAAAAATGATGGTAAAATTGAAACCGCAACTGCAAATGTTTCAGGTGGTGTATTTACTTGCATTCCTTGTCTTATAACATCGAATGTTTCCTTAATTCCTTGAGGGCATTCCATATTGAATATCTCGTATCTTCTTAGTGTGTGTGATTGGGACCCTGCTTCTAGCTGCAGCAGATAATTGAGCACTTTTCCGTCAGGTTCATTCCTCGATGCCTTGACAAATGTGACATTCAACATGTTATACGCTTAGTTTATATTAAGATATTTAGTTTGTATTAGATTAAGATGACAATTCATCAAAAGCACGTCACTATAAGAATTCAATGATACATTGTTAGCGTACATATTAACACTCGTAAATCATATTGTCTTTCTAAACTGTTTTAAAAAATCTGTTAATAACACTAACCCGTTCACTTTGCAAAACACGCAACTTGTATCTTGCATCTATGGGACTCAAAGCCGCCATTATTATACATATGAACCCCTTGAAATTAGTCCAAAATGGATCTCCTCCTATTCGCAATAGTTCAGCTACTGTGTTAAAATCTAAATTTTTACAAGCCTGATTGAAAACCGGCTGGAGTTGGTCATCAGATAGATGACGTGCTAACGCCACGACAGCCTTGCCTAAAACGAGTTTTTTTTCTATAGAACATAACGTATTGGGAGATCTGAATACATCAATCGATCTTGATCCATGTCTAAGGATTCATACAATATCATGCAATGCGTTAAGGAATATAAACATAAATTAAGTTTGACAATACATGGAACCAGCAATATTAAACACGCAACAAATTATCACATAATGCAATCATTTTTTATTCAAAAATCGATCATTATGATAAACACATTTAAAAGTAATAAAAAATATATTCATACAATACATTCTAATTGTAGTGTAGCTTAATGCAAGAATTCATCGAAACTTAATAATCAATATCATTACCTTTTTATTTTTTAATGCCTTATCGATGCATGATTCACCGTACTGATCACGACACGAGAGGCTTGCTCCCAGTTTCACAAGCTCAGATACAGTTTCAGGTTCAAATGTTAAGCATCCTTCATGCAATACACGTTGAATATCTCTCTGTGAGAGGTGACGAGTCATTGCCAATATTTTGGTATCTGTTAACGCATAAATTCAATATTCCATGATTTTGATCTGTGCATAAAGAGGTCAGATTTGATACATCAAATAAAAAGACATTTGAAAACTGTAAAAATTACAATAAAATTGACACAAATGTTTGAGTGTATCGTGGTCGATAATGTTACAATATTAAAAATTAAAGCATCTATTTAGCTTTTGTAAAATATAAATGAAAGAATTTTAGACACACATACACATAAAGTAATAACCTCCGTACCCTCAACACCCAGCTTGATCCACTCCAATACAGTTGAATATTTAAAAACTGCATTTCGAGCTATATGTTGAAGAATTTTCGAAGAGAGGTAAGGAATCATTTCGAAAATCACGCCGTCTAAACAATTTTAAACCCTTTGGATCAAGCTTATGACATACTATATTTAATCTAAAGCAGCGCTCATATGAAGCATGTGGACCCAAAAGGAAAAATGAAAACGATTTAATTGCACTTGATCTTATTTTCTAGGCTCTAAAAATTGAAATAAAGTAGTTTATAGTTTGTTTCAAATGTGCTGCTTAATATGCTGCTAATATGCTGCTTGATAAGCGACACATCGAAGTGAGTAGGAATACAAGCATCATTTTACGACAATTATTATGAGACGCATATGTATAATCTAGCAATGTACCCTATCAAATCGTCTCGAGGATCACTCTGCAAATAAATCACAAAACAATCACAAGCTGATAAAATTTTCTTAAATAGCACAATTATTGTATAAAAACGCAACATATTTCAAATATTTACAACTTCTTTATGTATTTCTTGTTGCATTTCGACTATGCCGTCTTTTTTAATAATGCGATCAATAAGATTAATTTGTTTGAAAATCTTTAGCATGAACCTTTAAAATCTCTAGCATGACAGAGATTAAATTCTGTTCCAGACAAATATATTTTTGGAATAGGGGTAATCGTATAACGCAAAATACAATAATCTCATGGCGAATATCTATAACACTCTTATCTCAAGAAGAATATCATGACAGCGGTAATAAAGCGCTTCACCAGTGTGATTAATGACAAACAATATAAACAAACGGATACTATAATGATAAACAATTCATCTGAAGCAAGATCAGTCTATTCTCTATCGGGCTTCTGAGCATTTTAAAAATATACATATATCAAAACCATTACCGTGATTTATGAGTGCCTTGTCGATGCATGAAATTCCATTATCATCTTGCCAACATGGGTCCACTCCCATCTTGAGAAGCTCGGATACTGTATGACGCTTTGACCATGCACATATATTATGGAATACACTCTGAAGTTGTTTCTTTGAGAGATGAGCTGATATCGCTAAAATCAGTCCATCTGTTTATAAGCATATTTCGAAATTGATAAAAATGTTGGCTAATATTTGAAGGTGCAATGCACCATAAGCCTATATCATCAGCGCGATAATAATTGCCATATAAACCATCATTTTCCATAGTAATAAAAATCTTTTAGTAAGAATACACAATTCGTAATACTCCCACAATTTTATTTGAATTTCCCTTAAAGTGCATTGTGAACGACGATTCATTAAATAAAAAACAATAAGTTTTATTACCATTTATCAATTAGTTCCATTTCAATGTATGATGCACCGCTCGAATTTGATTAATAGAAAAATGCATAGTCAACAAACTTTTATGAGTGTCTATTTCAACATATCAAATAGAAATAAACTAGAATAAAACTTGTGGATTAAGCGTTTTACCATCTTGATTTATTAGTGCCCGATTGATGATTGATAAACCGTTATGATTTCGCCAAAATGGGTCGGCACCAAGCTTCATAAGCTTACACAATGTGTCATTTTTTAACGTTCCATATCCCAAATTGAACATTATTTGAAGCTGATCCTTAGAAAGGTTTGCAGCCATCTCTAGAATTGCTTCATCTGTATATTGAAATTGAAGGCATTAAGTAAGGGCAAAAATAATTTAAAAGCGACAAAACGTTTGAACAAAGCATGTCACTGTAAATATTAATTGAAACAATTGAGAACAATGCTTCAAGAAAACAAATAAATTTAATGATTGAAGACAATCTTATTATTTATCCGAACTATTTCTAATATACATGCAATTTCATATCATGATAAGCTAAATCCTGTTATTTTTCACTTTTCAGTAATTGCTTTGATATAATTATTTAATCACAATTACTCGATTATTACCGTTTTGATTTATAATTGCTTTGTCAATGCAGGATGTATTGTTACAATCTCGCCAGCGCGAGTTCACACCCATCTTGAGCAGCTCCAATACTACTTCATTCCTTGACGTGGCACATACACTATGGAATAAAACTTGAAGCTGTTCTTTTGAGAGATGAGCCGATATTGCTAAGATAACTTCATCTGGTTAAAAATTGATTTGAAACTTGATTAGCGTTTTTGAAATCATTAAATCTGATAACGTGATTCAAAGACTTACATAAACAGTCACGATGGTATGATGAAAATCAACTTGTTTATAACAACAACATATTTTTTACCAAATCACAAATATTTAAAATAGGAGATTCATTACTTCTTTATGCATTGTTCATTTTTCATGCTATATGACTGGTTTTGTATCACCGATCTATTAACATAAATTTTCGTTGAAATGAATAATTGCCATACGCGTGCATGTAATTTTACAAATTTTGTTGAACTGGTATAGCTAGTTCTTACTCGAATATAGTCACTACTGACTTTGAATATAAAAAACAGTGGTATTGATTTTTTTCGATAAAAATAAAACGTCAGTTTTAAAATGTGCAAATATTATGATAATAATTCATATGTTTAAGGAAAATATGGGAATTGTTTGTTTGATTGCCTGCGGGAAGTCCATTGCGTATTTTTTGTATTACCTGTTGGTACCAATTTATTTGCTACTTTTTTTAATTTATACAAAATATATTTGAAAGAAATGGTTATAAATTCGTTTAAACCAAGTGATGTTTGTTTGTTTAATGACATATGATGAAGTATTACCTTCAATTTGGAATAGCAGATACGTTATTATAGTATGACATCATACATGTGTAATCAATATCTAAAAAAAAGTTTTCAACAAGAAAATATCAAACAAACTTTATTTTAAAAACACGTTCGCGCATTGATTTATTGTATCGTGACATTTCACCAATGAACAACACACGAAACACCATATCGGAAATAATTTGTGGTCAAAAACTGTTTATGTGACGTTTGATATTATTAACGTATGACGCCACAATGACTCGTCAACTTGAAATATACCGGAAATATATGTACAAAATATTTTATGCTTAAATATAAGCATATTTTTCATTGTATCCTAAAAAATCCAATTTCATTTATCAATATATATTAAAAAATATTCAAGCAAAACGATATTTGGATATCATTGATATGTTTGTATATGAGAATACCTAATATTGACATTTTCGTGAATTTCCTTATGGCAGCATATATTATTGATAGTGGATCACCTGTTTTCATTTGACAAAATTTGCTTGGTTTATCAAATGTGGTATCGCCGTGATAACTTATAAACCAATTATAGATATTTCAAATTGATATTGTTCATTGGTGAAAATCAGGTTGAAATAGCTCCATAACAATTTCTATAAATCATAACATTTAATCCCACCGAAACTTACTTATTGTCTAAGGCTTGATGTAAACACATTTTCCTTTACCTTTCAATTAAGTATTTGCACCACATTTCAATACTGCAACGAACTAGGTTTGACAAATAATTTGTATTTGACAATTGGAGAATTGCGCTGACCAATTAAAAGGACTCAAATACCTAAGATAGTTATAAATGGTTGATATGTTGGCATATGATAATTGACATGATTATTTATATGTTAATATTGAGAAGCTTGTTGATATTGATATAGCTTGTTGATATTGTTATTTCCGATTCAATCACTTTCATTATATTGCTAGGTATATCATTTGTTTAATCGCTACAATTACTTAATTAATGATGTTTTCTTTAACAAATTGATTCTGCCGTAATGAAAAACAATATAAATTAGTTAAAAAAATAGGCACATATTTATACACTGACTTACCATCCTCGCGATATTTTTCTAAGACATTATCCAATGCAGTTTTCCCTTCAGTGTCCTTTATTTCCATATTTGCACCGCACTCCAAAAGAACAAAAATGCATTTAATACTACAATATATTACCGATACCATTAGCGGGGTCAGTTGATAATAATCGCATTCATTGATGTCAATATTATGATCGGGGTGTGCCAATAACCTTATCATGTTGCTATGTCCCTTTTTAACGGCAGTATGAAATTCGTTTCCACAATGCTCATCACGGCCGTTTGCATATTGCAGGTAATGCTTAACACAACTGACAGAGGCAGCAGTCTCTAAACTATTGCAGTCGTTACCATCTCTGTTTTCTATTGTTGCATGTGAGGCTGCGACAGCAGTTTCCAAACCACTGTGTCCCTTGCAGCACCAGTTTCCCATAGCTGCAAACGACGATGTTATGATGTTTACATTTTTATTGCATGCTGAGGTTCCTGTTCCATGATTGAGACACGGTATGGTTGGTATGGTTGGTTTACCTTAAAAAGAATATATTTTAGCCTTAACAATATTTTGTCATCTGAAAAAGTATTACACTGATGGTGATGCAACTTATTTTTACCGCATATTTCTTTATTGAGCAGAATTTAAATTATGTGTGTTAATTATTTCATAAGACGGATCTCTGTATAATTTGTGAATTTACATTTGATTAATATGTTTCTATGTTCATTTTTATCTAATAAGTAACTCAAAGTAGTTTAAGCCATTTACTTTTATATAACAGCTTTTGTGTAGCTCGTATGTTTACGTGTGCAACTTATAGTACTGTATTTCGCATAATTTATTATATTTGTTTGCTGATACTCTTTATTATATCTCAACAATTCGTATTGAAGCCCCCAGTTTTAACGCCTTATAAAAGTGCATTTTAAATAAATATGTACTTTAAAACGATACTTTATCCTTATCCTTCCTAGATGCTGTGATTTCGCTTTAACATAAAACAATATTTAACTGAATATGCTTTCATAAAACGGAGGTTGAGTGCCTACTATTGAACATGGTGAAATTGTACACATGGATCATCAAATCAAAATTAACCAAGCGGTCATAACCGTTTTTTTTTTCACTTTTTTTTGAAGCCCACAAATCATAGCAATGCTCGATTAAACATTGAATTTACTGTGCTTCAGCCTTTGACACACGAGGCAATTAGATTTATCATGTATATTTCGCTTTCTTTTGAATAGTATATTCTTAAATATCCGTAATAGTATGATAAGACAGAAGTAGTAAATAAAACAAATATATTGCCGAAAACTTTTATACACAAGTCTACGTTTTAAAACCAGCTTTAATCTAATTTGCAAGTGTTCATTCAATGATTAATTATTGTGTAATATTAAATAAAACTATACATCGTTACATGACTGTATATATCGTAACCTATGCATCAATACATTATATACTAGCATTTTGTTAGATAGAAAAATGTATAAATATCTATACTCTTACCTTTCAAGCATCAAATATTATTTGACATCACCACATAGTTCTTCAACCTGTCAACACAACATGTATAAACATAGATGGTTTAGCTATGTTCGATTAATATCTTCACATGCAAACACTAATTTATGTTTCATAAAATTTTATATGCGTAACATATGACGTAATTATAATACATTATAAGCAGATAAACTATATAATGCTATCCTGTTGCCCTATTGCAAATGACTAACGCGGACGCATTACATTACATTGCTTGTTATGCTCAATTAACACTCACTTAACAAAAATATAAATTGTATTATATGTGAATATATTCTAATTTGCGTCGAAAAAAAGGCACACGCGGAAGAATTATATGTCAATTTTAGATGTTTGAATGCAGATGTGTTTAACATGAGTTCAAAAAAATCATTATTGTATATTTTGCATTTAGTTATTTTCTTTTTGATAAATATCCGCATATGATTATATTTAATATTTTGTTTGAAGAACCCTGAATATGTCATAACATCAATTTAGAAGACGTATTATAGCTTATTTTCTAAAAACTGTTTGAATATATAGGGCAAGTTCAAATATAATTGATTGTGTTAATCAGCCGGTACTATAAGAATAAAAAAGACATAGGTTTTGATGATGAATTCAGAAGTCGCAGTCTAATTTTATAACAATGCATAGTTGCAGTTTTGAACACAACCCATCTACAAAATGGAAGTCTTATTCCATTCTAAAAATATGTTTTCTTGATTTCTGTGTTTTATTCTTAGAACATTTCATCATGCACAAAGTAGCCACGGTATAAGGGTAGGTCTCGAAACCAGGTTCGCAATAGTGGCATAGGGCATCGCATACTTTACTCTGAGATTATG
This sequence comes from Hydroides elegans, assembly GCA_001703475.1. Lineage (NCBI taxonomy): Eukaryota > Metazoa > Annelida > Polychaeta > Sabellida > Serpulidae > Hydroides > Hydroides elegans. The sequence goes on from LQRL01087490.1 coordinate 54,058, forward strand.
TTATTGCCCAATGAGAACCGTTTTGAAAATGCATTTCATGAGAACTCATATATTTAAGATATTTTAGATCTCACAGAGTAACACAAACATGAAGCAAAACGAAGTCACACTTAAATCTCACCGTGTAACGCCACCGCAACCTTACTTATTTGAAGTAAATGTTGGATTATATATATATAGAATGGTTGTATGCGAGTTCATATTGTGAGAGTCTATAAAGTAAGGGTTACTTTGCGCGATGTACTTTGCGCAACTCCATGGAATCATAATCACCCTGATCTAAAAAATTGAGGGGATATGAATGCTAGTTACTACATCCAACGTAATGTCATACTGTTATCCTCATTTTAAACTCACATGGCCTAGAAAAAACATATGAGTATGTACTGGATATCATTGAGGTCATTCTTATGTCAATTAGAGATAAAGATTACTTCTCATGTTATTGGCTTGTATTGCTGACGTTGCAAAAGGAAATTAACACTGTTCTACTCAACAAATAAGGGTAGCACGAAATCGTTTTATATAATATCATGCCAAATGACTTTTAGTTCAACTTTAGTTGACCAATTTCGTCTAAATTTGACCATGTGAAATCGCTTTAAACTTTATTTGTAAACCTTACATTGAAGTTCATTCCTTAATAAACACATGCTTTACCATATTTTAGCATCCCATGAATTCTTTTAAGAGAGATTAATGCCTTCATTAACTTATTTAAAGCTTTTTTAGCGGTGTCATGTTCATTTTAGCCATTAGCTACCTAAAATGTGTTCTAAGGTTGTTGTGCGAATGTATTTTTTCCTGAGAAGGCTTTTTGAAGGAACTTATTTCCACGCATGTTTGAAGTAGATCTTTCCTATAAATGGTTTAAGGAAAAGATTAGATACAATATCTTAAACCAAAATTATGGACGGCTTCATTAAGAGCGTTTTTTTAACCATTAAAGGTGTTTTTGCATGCGTTTTAATTCAGGGTTTGGCTACATTAACGTGTTTCAATCGTTTTAACACATTTTTGGACGCATTTTGTTTCATTGATTTATAAACACAAATTAGATGTTATTTGTTTAGAGTGGTCTGGCTACACTGAGAGCGTTTTTGCTCCGAAGGATTCTTTTTTTTTTTATATTGCAAATGTGTACATCAGACATCAGTATATGGCAAGTCATTTATGATCATGGATATTTACTCTTTATATCAGACATCAGCATGGAAAGTCATTTATGATCATGGATATTTTACTCTTTATATCTAGATATAAGGAAAATACATGTATATAAAGTTATAAAACAAAAGTATAAACCAAGCAAGAGTTCCTTTGAGAGGAATCGCTCCCAGTGTAGCCAGTGTCAAATTTCCGACTGATGCTTAACAATTTTAAGTTCACATAACAAAAAATGCTTATATTTGTAATATTAAAAAAAAACATTCATTTGAGCAAAACAGCTCCCAGTGACGCCAGTTCATTTTGTACATATGGCATTTAATTCGTGTTCATAAATCAACTGATTCAAAATGCGTCCCAAAAATGCTTAACAAACGGCTTAATGTAGCCAGTCCATAATATTGGTTTAGACAAATGATCATTATGTTCCTTTTATAATTTATGCATACAGTCTTCTACATCAAAAGTTCGCAATAACGATCGTACAAAAAACATTCTGAATGGCAATACACTATCATTATGACCAATCACGAATGTTTTATAACAGTATACTTTATCTCATGTCAACCAAATGAGAGCTAAACCGAAAACATCATTAACAATTTGCGACAGAAAAAAAATTCATTCGAGCAAAAACGCTCACAATTTCACCAGTCCATAATGTTAATTGTGCCTGACATCTACTTTTTGTTTGTTGAAACTGAAAAGCATGAGATAAAACCGTTCATAAGTAAAGTGAATCAATAAGCATATACAAAGACACCTTGATTGTGAAAAACGCTATTTATGTAGCCAGTTTCTTATCATGGTCGAAAAAAGTTTTCCTCAATTTGTTCCTCATGTTGTGCGACAAGCGGACGGCGCTGCGATTCGCAGTAACGATGAAACGGAAACGCAAAGCCGGCGCGGAGATCCTGATTTGCGTCTCCCAAGCGATAATGCGGCGGATCGAGGCGCAATGATTCAAAATTTGCGCAGAGACCATGGTTGCCGGGACTCAGCGATAATCCGGTTTCGTATCAAAACTACTTCGCGGCGGGGCTAGAGGACAAATCTGCCATGATGAGAAATCGGCGTGGAGACCTGTTGTTGCGGAGACCTGAAGAAGATGTGGCGGCGCGACGAGACTACAGC
>LQRL01087490.1:60555-71501 GCA_001703475.1 Hydroides elegans
ATTTTTGAGTTAAAAGGCGTGTTGTTTTGTTTTGGGTTGGTCGCTCGTTTCCGTGACTATGACTGCATATACCGCTACATATTTTCATAGAAAATTTAGTTTCAAAATAAATATTGTGTGTGGTGTATGTTGGATAAGCGGATTCGAGGGATAGCCCAAAACAGGATAAGGACGCAATATACGGTTTATTATAATAAGTCTTAAACATAAATTATTGGCCATTAACTAGGATTGAAATCGTACTATATAGAATGGGTTTTAATATAATGTTTTCAAATGAGTTCAGTGCACGAGTCGCATTTGGTAAAAGTAGAAAATATACAATAATGCGTTATATTTAGAGGTTATGTGCATGTATATGTACATGTATATTTAAAATAAGGTTTACGCATTTATTAATTAGAATAGTTAGAATAATTAGAAGAGTAAATAGCCGGTTGATATCGTACTTAGAGTGTCAATCAAGATGATTAAATACATAAAATATAGGAATTTAATGAAGGTAGATTCGTCTATACATATAACACATTAATGATATATATGATAATGATTACACAAAGCGTAGCATCTTGAACATGTTTGTTTTTTGTAATTATAAGGCGCATGCGCGCACTAGTAAAAACCAAGATATTTAAAATTTTAATATAATGCAATTTATATTTCAACTAAGGAAATTTTTAATGACAGTTTCGTTAATCGTTTAACAATATATGCATGTGTATCGGTGTTATTATTTTATTAAAGGTCGATAGGGTTATTATATATCTAATTGTAGATAATCAGTATAGTGCAGAGTAAAGTGTAGTACCGCAAGGGTACATATCAACATAATAAAGCAGAACAGTGTTTCTAATAAAAGTTGATTACTGCATTCATCGACTGCTTGTTATTTTTTGAGTTTTTCCCGTCTTATTGCATGATTACTTAAAATTCTTTTGTTTCTAACAGTGCAAAATATAACATATTGCACTGTTTTGAATGGTTAGTTGAACATTCTTGACACCATAGGGTAAAGGGATTAAAATGCTTAATGCGATTATAAAATACGGACTTTAATCACAAAATCGTGCCCCTTTTCCTGTCAATAACAATACTTCCGACTAGAGAATTGCAATCACAGACCGTCGCTTATTAGGGGCCCTATGAATTTAAGCAATCTTACAATAAGTAGGATATTGAATTGCATTCATTAGTACTCGACATTTAGACTCTCGACTCCGTCTCGAGTGCTAAATATCTCTTACTATATTCATGCAATTCAATATCCAATACATATCCAATTAAGAATTCCTATTTGCACCATAGTTAAGGCAGAGGCCTAGCACATAATATACAAGGCAAGAGGTCTTTAGTTTGATTCTCATACCCTAATTCAGTTGGAATTAACAGTAATCCCGGTTCACTATTGCAGCTTTATATTCTATAGATTCGTATAATGATGAAGCAGTCACACTGGTTTAAATTGTAAGGTGTTGAATCTATTGGTTTTGTAAACAAGAGTTTTACAAACTCGAGACTCCAATCTCAGTCCGCATAATGGACCGCATTCACACAAATAAAGCTGATCTTTAAACTTGTATATCAAAATGCACCTCAAGTGTTCTGGTTGCGTTTTTCATGTTGCGTTGTGTAGTTATGACAACAGTAAAAAATGCAATTGAAAACCAATAAAGCATAAAATAAAAGTAAGCAGTATTCGACGAATGAATAGGCCCTACATATACATAACTCCATGTAATTTGTTGTTGTAAATTTACGATTACATATCTTCGACTTTTATTCGCGAATTTAGTGAAAAAAACATGATATACATTTTGATATGAATATTTTATTTATTGCGTATAAAAATAGAACTGATATAGAGAAATATTTAAAAATTATATTCTATTTATTTATTTCGATTTTAGGTAGTGCCCTAGGACGTAATGCCCAGGGGGCTTGCCGCCGGGATGTGGGTAATGGCAGGAATGGGAATAGAAATTAACTGTGTTCATTGAAAGCTTGTAAGTATTTCCTATAATATGTATGCATAAATAAAATGATACCGTTTTATTACTTTATGAAAACGTGAATCGCATGCATTGCCGCCAAATCCCAGTGCTTAGCGGAGTGGGTCAACAAAAGACATGGGGTTTATATTACAAAAGACATGGAGAAGCAAGTTAGTTTACTCTTATTTTTACTTATGAAAAAGGCGAATCGAACACTTTGTCGCCAAATGCCTGTGCCTCGTGCAGAATGTCAACAAAGTACAGCGGAAACTAGACGGTTACCCATGCCTTACCTAAAATCGAGGGCATCCAACGATTTATTCGGGTAAATGTTTATTCTTGCAGGAGCTCTTCCTCGCTTGCCACTTTTTCAGGACAGAACAAAGATTTTTTTTCGAAACGGTTATTTTACTCTAGGATTATGTTTGTAAATATACCAACCGATGCAGATTTGTCTACATTTAGTCTCTGTAAACGAACCTGAGAGAGAGTAACCTTACAATTATTTGATTTATTAAAATCTTTATTCTGGTAGGAGACTGTATATTTGCTTGCAATAGCTTTTTGCTGGGTTTCTTGCTTGCAACTTCAGAATAAACATTTTGATGCAAATCAAAAAAGTAAATCGTTGAGTGCCCCTCTAAAATTACTTGACGCCCTCAACAGAGCTATATTTTTTATACCAAAGTTGTCCCAGACTACATTTTTCTCAATAAATGTTCATCGTATGACCTATATACTCATAAGAATGTTAGTTCATATATCAAAAATATCGATGGTGTTGTTAACTCAAAACCATGTTTTTTTTACTAAACAGGTTTGTGCATTTGCTCTTCAATTATGTATGTCGACTCATACGCTTTTTCATCAGTTTTTATTTCACCCCAAATAATTACTATTTGTAAACCTATAGGTGCGTTCACGCAAACAAGAAAAGCCCGAAAGCCCGAAAAAAGCTCGAAAACCGAAAGCTTTTATATAAAAACATAGCAATTGATCCCTTCTATTCATGAAAAATACGTGCTTTTTGCATAATTTTCTACTTTTTTGCGTGAACGCAGCCTTTGACTGGACAAAAATGAGTATATCGTTCTTATATGGCAATTAACTAATTGTTTCCTGATAATGTAGGCCCTAACTATTAAGTAGAATTAACTTAAAATTCCAGAAAAACAAACATTCTACAATCATGCTTTTCTCTGTTACTGAGCTTTCTTCTTGTCTATAACAATTTGCGTATCTATTATCTGCTTGATTTTTTAATCATATAAAAATATATCGATAAAACATAATCATAATAATGATACAAAACCAAATACCTTGAATTTAGCTGCCGTTTTTCATTCGTATTCAATCCTCCTTGGGTCGCGACATATTCCAATCGGAACAGCGCAGTCGGACAAAGGGAGCGTGTACATCACTTCATATAACAATGATAAAATGTCCCATCTAAACTCGAAAATGTAGACACAGAGGGACTCATGATCGCCGTTGATAGACTAGACATTCTTTTATTTATGATAAACGCTCATACTGATGTCTTTTATCTGCTCCTCGTGTGGGCGGTTATCATTTAGCATTTATCGTTTACCGCATTTGTGTTGAACGTTAAAAAGTTAAAAGTGTATGGCTTATACGTCTTTCGTGTATCGTTGAGCGTTCGCTATGAGCGGTTTGAGATCCCAGCAAATGTAGATTCATGTAAATAAAAGATCACCGTTCCCTGTTATATAATAATTGTCGAGTGCACTTCCTCCTTATTCATTGGAACACGTCAATATTCTCATCTTCTTGGTTAATTTTAATGAACATATCAATGTTTATATATTTATATTCTTGGTTCATTAACATAGACTTTCCATTGCATAAAGTTTTGCAAGCAACAAATTCATTGAAATGAATTCATTGTCCGGTGAGATTTTGTCCGTTGCGCTGTTTGTTTGCTTAAGTTAACATTTGTCTCGCCCTCACTATTTTTTAAAACAATAAGTGACATTATGTATTCGAATTATGTGTGCTGGATGGTGAGAACGTTGTACTGTGTACCCATGTAAATATGCCAAGTACCAGAAAGGCCCTTATTCTGACGCGATTGAAGTGAAATAAATGAATAGTTGGAGCATCATACTCGCTGGGCATAAGTAGACTTCTACTTTCTCTTTTAAACGGTATACAAATATTGCGAACATAATAATGGTATAATTGTAGCACTGATTGAAACGAAGTTTATGTCGTAATCAAGATAAAAATAAATTCGCATAGATGTCCTATACTACTCAACAGTAAGGCCTTGGCTACACGGGAAGCTTTTCTCGTTTTTTTTTATCTAACAAACCTTGATTTACAATGGAAAAACACACTACAAAACGTCAAGTTCTCCTTTAACTTAACATTAAGGACTTGGCAATATGGGAAACAAGTTTTTTTTACGCAGCTAGTGACTAGTGTTTGCTCGGTTTTTCATTTTCCACAAGCAATCAAATGATACTTACTGCTTTATATTATGATGTTTATGAAATCATAAACAAATCTTCACAATATTCTTTCAGGCAATAGTACATATTCTTAATGCATGAGGAATGTATATGTGGCAGCGAAACATTGATTTAAGCGAAACTATAGTTTCGCTAGCGAAAGATTAATTTTTCTGATGACGTTGGAAAAAATAGTATATTAAAGATACTTAAACGGGTATAACTTGGGGTAGAACCTTGAATAGTTATGTTTCATGAATCTCTTGATCTACTCATGTGTATTAGTGACAGAAAACACACTACCGGAGAGGATTATCGGTGAGTTGAGTCATGAACTGAACTTGGTGATTAATCGGCTTACTTCAATTACATCATTGAGTAGAACTCCATAAAAAGCCTTTAATAAATTGGTGAGGTGACTTATGAATATATTGCTATACATATGTATAAGATAAACTGTGATAAAAAAGCTTACTAAATAACATTACGACACAGCATATTTACATAATCCGAAAAATTAATGTTTCGCTAGCGAAATTAAAGTTTCGCTGAAAATTAAAGTTTCGCTGCGACATATCACTGCTTACCACACATGATCATCCTTTTATCAGGAACAAACAAGAAGGACACCCCTCGAACCTTTAAAAAGTATTTATTTATGCTTAAAATATCTTTCGTTTGGAAATTGATTGGTGATCCCGATATACTTAGCCAACACTTGTTCATGTTTATTTCTCATTAGACATGGCTACAGAAATTTGGTCTCTGGGCCTTGTAGATTATATGGTTTATTTATTAAATGTTATATTCGTCACACTTACCCATGCATAAAGAACATAATAATTTGAACAAGCATTACGGACTTCAAACTGCATGGTACACGCTTTTCAGTTTCCTCTAGAATATACACATGTATTTTCAAAATGAAAAGCAATTGTGCAGCATTGCCTATCTGTAAAAGAGCATACAATGTGATACAGTCTCACCAGCTTATCTCGTCCCTGCTTATCTCGTCACCCGCCTTGACATTTCTATTGCGGTGTATGCTTCTATTTCAAATTAAACACGCATTGTAACATTACTTTTTTACTAAAGAACTGCCAATTATTCTTTTTATGTGTAAACAAATTGTACATAATACATACTATGCTATTTAGATGAAAAATAGTTGGGTGACCCAAATACTGGTTGCATTCAAAGTGTGATTTAATCACTGGTTGCTAGGTCTTTTTGATGGAATTTATTTGCTACGCACTTTATCGTCCAGGGTAATTATTATTATTATTTGTGTTTCAGGGGTACTGTATGAGAACATTTCTTTGAAACCTACTCGAACCCATTTGATCAAACCAAATTCCATTTTTGAAAATAAACTTAAAAGTGTATTATTGTCGTATTTATGCGCAACCTGTTTAAATCGGGTTTTACTAATGTTCTAGTTCTTGTTCTGTTATCTATATATAAATATAAATTACACCACTAGATTCCAAATTCTTATAATGTTTCTTTGGTATGTTTTTCCTGCTTTTTGCGTGAATCTGGGAAAACTTTTTCAAGATTTTTATGTTGTTGTATCAACGTTTTTGCGATGAGGTCTTAAGCATTGTAGAATAGTACCCCACGAACTGTTCCCCAAAAAGGTGTTCCCCACAAAACTCCAGCTGGCTTGGAAATTTTGAGCAAATTCATTCTAGCTAAGAGATTTTAGCAGATTGAGGAACACCTTTTTTGGTAATTTCCTCATTTCGTAATAAATATTGAGAATAATTATTTCAAAATTGATTAAACATACTTGCAATTGTACAATGAACTGTTATTTACAATGTATGATTGGTATTTTTGATATATTCAACATTTCAATTTTCGCAAAAGGTGTTCCTTTTCTGTTCCAAGCTGGCTAGAAAAGGAAGAACAGCCCAGTTGGCTTGGAAAAAAAGGAACACCTTTTTGCAAAATGTTGATGTTCAAAAACCATTATTTTGATGTTGTTCATACTAGTAATGTTGTTTTAATGTGATTTATCAACTTTTTGAAAAATGTGTCGTGGGGAGCCCTTCATTGTACAAAGAAAATGATGTTTGAAAGAATACCATAAAGGACAAACAATGCCGCCCATGCATAATTCGATTTTTGGATCATATAAAAGTCAAACAAATGGCTTTGTATATATTTTCTGGGCCTTGGCGAGTCAATGCTAAAATATATACTGCGAATCAAAAATTGCTTATATTTTGTTTTGAAAATGTCTCAAAATGTCATGAGAAGATATATGATTTTGAAACAAAAAGATTATGAAAGTCTAGTATATTTTTATTCGTTTCTGAAATTTTCAGACAAATTGAATAACACTTGATATCTAAAGTATTCACCTAAAGTACCTAGTGGTCAAATCAAAAATCACAAAACGCTAAACCACTGCAAAGCTGATTAAAGCCCTTTAGTTACGTTAAAAGTGAAGTCTTATCATTCGTTTATTAATTTAGTTTATAAAATGTTTAAGGTCGAAATCAATTTTTGCACAACACAAATCCAAAATTGCCCGATCATGATCGCTCTTTACAATACCTTTGGTTATTATCAAGTATTGTGATTCGGAGATAAATTGCTTAAAAAATAATAAAACTTCAAAATAATTTTGATACGAAGCTGCATGGATTGATCATGTGGAAAATCTGTATTTTTTACATAATAACAATTGATTCTATCATCATTTATTGAAACTCTATCTTTTCACTAAATAATGCCGTGGTATGGCGTTTTGTAACATTTGATTTGGACCCCTGTGTGATTAAGGTTATTATTTTAGAAGCTTTTTAAATGCGCAAACGTTTATGACCCCGGACATGGACGATCAATTGGTCATCATCAGTGATGTTCGAATTTTGGTGCCAAACATATCTACAAAATAAAGGGCGGGAATGGGCTAAAGATTTAATAACAAATATCTGAGATGAATTTGGTAAAGTTTTTACATGCATATCAGGATACCATTAAGAAAATCATATTCATATATATGTTTGAAACATTTGGTATATATCTATATTTATGCTTTAATCGGTCGTCAAACAGGTTTCAGCCTAAGTGCTATAATGATTTGTTATTCCATATAATTAAGGGAATACAATATTAAGATTCAATATTGTGAGGTGTTTATTGCACTCAGGGGTGAAATTGGATGCACTCAGCCTTCGGCTTCGATGCACCCAATTTCACCCCTTCGTGCAATAAACACCTAACAATATTGATCCTTCATAAGATATTCCCATATTATCACTAATATTGGCTAGTATCGATCCTTAAGGCGCGTTCACCCGAAACAGGCCAAAAATAACCTCAGGAAAAAAGCGCATAATTCAAACAAACAAATTACGCTTTTTATTCTTGAGATGAAATTGGTATAAAAAATATTACCCACTCGTCAAGACGTCCACGGACGTCGAGAGGAAGACCTAATTTGGGTCCATATGTAAGTTTTTCCGGACGTCCTTATTCGTCGCGGACGTACAAAAGACGTCGCATCGACGTCGCGTCCGAATCTGACGTACGAATCACGTCCTTTGGACGCCGGGACGTAAAAGGACGTCCGGAAAACTTACATATGGGCCCAAATTAGGTCGTCCTCTCGACGTCACGTCCGAATAAGACGTACTATGGACGGCCCTTGCCGAGTGGGTACAAACACGCTTTCGTGCTTTGTTGGGGCTGTTGTGGATGAACGCACCTTCAAGGAAACATGAGATGGGCTGGTCATCTAGCTTTCCGCTTAAAATATAAAAGTAGTATAATTCCATGAGTCGGATCGCCAACTAATTGATATGTAAGTGTGATTCCATTATTATTTCAAAAGAGAATTAAAATTACAAAACAAATTATATTGATGTATTTTCGTATACCAATAGGGTATACGAAAACAATTTTTGAATACATTTATGGTACACGAATAGTATACGAACGAGTAAGAACATCTTGTATGTTTACGGTGAATAGAAAGGACAACTACAAGTGAAATGTTCTATGATCGGTAAAAGAAAAAACTTTTTTTCTTTGATTTTTTTTTCTTTGAATTGCACAAATTTACACAAGCGCGTGCCCTTTTTATCAAAGAGACAGGTTGAACTATTAAAGTTTCGGACAGTAACGTTTGTGCAAGCGCAATAACCTTTAAATATAATGTACAAAAATCATGACGTAGTCTTACGTTCCTAATTCCTCGACACAATTCATACGTTCCCAAGATGTCAAAAACGAGACGTCTCAGCGATATCATAAAATGACGAATCAGGGGGAAATTTTTGCGACGTAACATATTTACACGTCCAGAGTACCTCAATAATCAGACGTTGTCAGGACGTGCTATTAATTGCACCCTAACGACGTTGCAAATTTGGCGTGCTCTTGACGTGCAAATATGACGTTGAAAGGATCATATATTTTTGTCGGGACGTAATCTTAGGTTCTCATTAAAAGGCGAATTTACCGAAAACACTTATTGTTAAAGAGCAATGCGAATATCCCTCCAATAATTGAAAGTTTTGAGCACATGATAAGGACGTGGCTTTACAGAGGGGGCAAATATAATCTAACATGGCCAAAAAATAGAATTTTATTTGTTTTTGTTCTGATGTGATAACATTGAGTTTTTATTAATGATCTCAGTATTTCTATTTCTATTTACTGTTTTTAAATAATAATTTTCCATGACGATAGATGATATGAATAACAATAAATAACACAAGGAGAATATGTCTTGTAACTTTATTTTGCTCGATCATATTCAAAATACCAATATAAATCTTACAGTTCAACAAGATTTAGTTTCAATGCATGCATTCATATTTTTTTTTGCAAAATAGAAACTCTTGTGTAACTTTCAAATAACGATTTATTTCAATTTTATATTTGATCGAATTGATGCAATTAATCTTAAATGTAGGTTTTAACTTTGATTCGTTGTTGCAATGTTTCGAACTTAAATACTTTACCTATGACCCAGTCCTATGATAACAACATCATAACGAAAGACGATTTATTGATAATCTGCTGGGGTTTATTTCGGCAGATTATGCAATTTCGCGCTCCATGTTCAACGAAAATTATCGAAACACCGCCTTTTGCTACACTGTCGATAATAAAAGACACATAAAAATTTGAAACATACAAACGATGAAATGGTGAAATAAAATAATAATTTAATTTAAATCAATTGAAAATGTTCATATGCCCGCCCCAGATCTATAAAAAAAAATACAATGCTTAATATATAAGAGTCGCTGGAAACGCTGGAAACGTATTTTTGGGCATTAATGGATAAGGACTGAATTTGTCGATCTAGTGAACCTGACTTTATACTACGGAGCAAACAATTAGCGAGTTGATCAGGTAACGAGCCGCTTTGAATCTCCGTTAACATTCAACCGAACTAAAGAATCCATCAACAATTATTCCCATGTAATTAAGTTTACTTAATGTAAAGTACAGAATTTTATCATTTCTTTCACTTCTTTGATTTTTCCGTCGTCTATGTATTGGGCCTTGTTTCAAATATGTTTCGTGTGGTGTGAAAAAAGCCACACAACATTACATCTGGCAGTTTCCCTTTTGGTGGCAAAGCAACAAAAATGCCAAACTGTAATGTTGGGCACAATATTCACTTCTTTGACAAAATTAGTCTCACAAATAATCATATAATTTGATCTTTTTAAAGTACCACATTTTCAAATACATGTTATCATATCTTACTATCTAGTCCTAATATAAACCATAAGCATACTAAGTCAGTGTTACGCGCCCTTTAAATTCTTGCCTACTACTGTTACATTTTTTCTGGTTTAAAACTCAGTCTTCCACAGCATATGGGCACTTATATACTTCGTCAGAGTAAAACTTGTTTTACTGTTACAGTTTCTTGTGGCTGACCGATCGTTGTGAGTTTTTGCAGACGACTGTTACACATTTGTATGATGTCTGGTATCCAATCCTGGACAGCATTTCACTTAGCAGATACATCTGACGAGTTACACCTCATATTTAAGTATTGCCGACTACTGTTACACATTCTTATGATGTCCGGTGTGCGTACCTGGACAACATTTCCTATTGTAGATTGATCTTACATGTTACAGCTCATATCAATTTAGTACCGACTACTGTTACACATTCTAATGATGTTAGTTTCATTGACCTGCAGAGATATTAACTATTAGCTATTAACTCTCGGTTCTATCTGACGTGGTACATCTCATTTTGAACTACATACTACTGTTACTGTGAAAGCCAGATACCAGTTTTCTTATGTCTTTCGGGAACCAGTGATTTTAAATTTCACTTGTTGGTCTGGGTCCGGGGATGGGCGCTTGCAAACGTCGATTGACAGAGTTGAGTAAATGTGATTCATATCAGTTGTATAAAGTAATTTTCGAGCAAGAAAAATATCTACGAGTTTTACCACCAAATTTAGCTATAAGCCTATGTAAATTTCGTA
>LQRL01087491.1:12178-22782 GCA_001703475.1 Hydroides elegans
CAATTGTTCAGGAGTCGACATTGTTTTATATTTTGTTAGTCCTTAGCCCTTGTTTGATGTGTATTGAAATATAAATTATCGATAAATGCATTTATAGAATTGATGGTCTTCCGGTTATGAATCTAACAAATTAGTCCAAATTAAATCAAATCGAAACGGCACTAATAGGCAGTTTTTTCTTCAATTTGAATTAAACTAAATTGTTTTTAAAATTCCATTGTGTCAACCCAGTCTATTTTGTTCGAGCAATGAAGCAAACAACAACAAATTGTTGAAGAGCGGATCATAATTTCCGAGTGTTATTGACAGGCGGGGTCATTGGTCTGTTTTGGGAGAAGTGGGCAATTAAACATAACGACTTAAGTGAATCATGTCACTAAGTTTTAGGTAGTTTGGCCATAACATATATAATTTTCAATATAAATGGTAGGGTTGTAAAATATCTTAATCTATATTGACCTTCAATTTCAGTTTAAATGGTTTCTAACACTATCACAGTTTAGAAAGTAATTATGAACAGAAATCTACAAACATACAGGCTAATAAAAAGAATGGTAATAAATATGGTTTTTATTTTCACTTTTGTTATTGCGGTTGGTATTGCTCAAAAGTTGAAGTTAGAAGATAGGGTGCTGTTAAAAATAGTTTTTTCGATAAGCCTAAAATATTTCTTTATCCTTCACGAGTGCATTATGTGATTGAATCGACCAATAAACATGTCTTGTTTCATTATTACTTTGAAAGAATATGCGGTTTGAACTTGTTTCCATGTATTTATCTTATTTTTTTTATGTTGCGCTAGAGCATCAGGAAGTCAAAACAACACAGGAGATAAAAAAAAAACAGTTTTTGACAGAGTGCATCACTGCATCAACGGAGCAAAAACTTCATGTGACATTCTGAAACTCTGATGAGAATTCCCAGAGTTTTCACTATCTATACCATGTTCATCATTTCAATAAGTCTCAATGAAAATGCACTTTGCTTCGGTTTCAAAGGGGTCAAATATAATTCTGTTTCGACAGTCATTCAGTCTAGCAAGAATGATATTGGGAGTTTATTATATGAACATTTATAAGAATATGTGGTTTGAACTTGTATAATATAAGTTGTTCTTATATTATACAAGTGGTTCGACTTAATATACCAACCACGTAGATAATTTCAGCTTAAGTACAGTGCAACATCCCATAACCCATTTTTATCTTTTATCCGTAAAGATGATTCAATGCGATTAGATTTAAACTTTCTTGGGCTTAGGATTTTTTCTCCATATTTACTCCATATTTTTCCCATTAGGCAGAATGCTTTTTTTAAATATCATATTCATCCATTGAAGTTTTAAGAATATGCGGTATAGGTCTAGGACTATATAGTGACGCATATTTAATGAACAGGCGTACCACCTGTATAGGTACGTTAATGACAACATTACCATGAACAAAGTCGAGCCACTCTTAAGAAGCCTAAACCTTGTCATGTATTTTCGATATCTACCTCGCGAAAGCGATCCTCCAGTCGAAGACAACTTCGCAGACGCAAAGTCTTTCTGGCACGAACCGGTCTCCTTAGGTTTCGTATTGCACTGGATTCCTTCCCCTGTTGCTTCATCCCTATGCGAATGTCTACTTGCTAAATGTTTATCATTGTGTCCTGATGACCTCACTTCCTCGTGACCACGTGATGACGAATACTGACTAGCGGTTTGACTTGCTTGCTCATTGGGAGCGAGAGGAGAGGTCTCTGTCCTTTCTGTTATCACACCATGGGTTAATACTGATTGTGAAGGGGTGGGATGTCCCGATGCTTCCCTATATCGTCCTTGTTGTTTATCACCGGAGGATTCTGAACGCATTCCTGAACGACCCATATTGGAGTCGACGGGTACCGTCGAATCTGATTGCGATCGCGCATGTCTAATGGGCAACGTATCAGAACCAAGACGTGGAGAACCACTAATGCCACCATCACTCAGCTGTTCCGACCCATGCATGCCATTGCCCATACACGATTTCCGTTTACTCGGGTGCATATTGGGAAGCGTGCTGGCGCCGCCCGTCGACGCCCTTTGCTGCGCACGCGCGGACGTGGATGCCCCACCAGTGGGCGACTGATTGGCGCTAGTGCTGCCACCACCGGAAGTGGCAAGTACGTTGTAGAGCGAGTCGCTGAATTCGGCGCCGTAGGTCAGCGAGCCGACGGCGGCCGAGCGGGAGGCGCGCTTGCGTGAAAACACCATTGTGGTTAATAGATGTTCCGATTAGTACTATCCTTGTGGACAAATACTATCCTTATATCACAAAAATTATGTATCCGAAACGTTTTGTTTATCCATTTAGATCATCTTTAAGGTTGTGGTTCAGAACCGAACTTTTAAAGCTATTCAGCTGGTAAATTAGGTTTAGATATTATAACAGTCATAATATTATCCATCTCATCATCATAGAGCTTCCAATATCAAAAGAAATAAAGTGTTTGGCGACATATAAAAGAATACACTACGACGAACACAAAATACCTTTATCATTAGCACCACAATATCTTAAATCACAATGAATCACTGTCAATATTTCACGAGGAGGAAAACCCGTTCCTCCCTATATCGCCGCATAATAATTACATGTAGCGTTTGAATAATCACTCACACGTCACCATACCCTTACATTTAAGTAGTGTCCCCCTTAAATAGACAAATAATTGTATCCATTGTAGTCACGAATGCCTTGTAATGACACCCTTCTCATTACTTCGCTCTGCCTATCCACACAACACAGGTAAAGAATAACTGCGACTAGCCTTTATAACTACGAATAGCCTTAATAACTGCGAATAGCTGTTATAACTGCGATGACGCGAATTATCTCCTCCAATATGAAATGGTCCGCGAATTTTAACTGTATACAGTTGAGCTATCCATTTGTTATGTCCCTGCTATTCTTGGCACCATTGACTTCAATGACATTCAGTGACATTGAACTTTGTGCTTTGTGGCGGAGTTTACACTGAAATTCATTAAGTTAAAAAGTCCCCTTCAAATATATGTTATAGAATTAAACTATAGGAGGCTTTCAGTGCAATATGAGGCAACATTATAGTACTGCGGTAATTGTTTGTATATCCTCGAGAAAATACGTTAATCCGATCGGTAACTTTTAGTGTCTAAAGAAGGTTAATATACCAAACAGTTGATTTATTAAGCAATTACGTGAGAAGCAAACACGCAAAAGAACAGGCAATACGCAGTCAGAATTTAATTTTTACTTGAGCAAAGACCTTAAAACATTCTTAAGCGCACTTGCACCAGAATCCCCGTATTTTGTTTACGTCCTATCTTTGCCTTTCTGCGTCAGAAAAAGTTTATCCCTTTCGCTATTGTTTCTCCTTTGAACAAGAAATCACCTGTGAATTTTGAACAGCAGCTCAAACGATGCTGCTAGGTGTTTTAGATTCAAACTCACAACAGAGTCAGAACTGAAATCTCAGGTTGCGGAGATTCGCTCACGAAAAATATAAATCTTTGCAACGTTTTTTTTCTATATTTCCTTTCCAATATACGCTTCACAGCTGACTAATCACAAGAATTATTGCTTATGCACACACCGGTTATTTATCTCAGTGTTCGTTGTTTTTTCCCTATATCCCGTACAACAATATATGGATCATGCAGAGCAATGGAATGTGCCGAATGAATTCACTCTACTTCTATTCATGGAACGGTAGGTCCACAAAGGTTTGATTCCCGTTTGCAACATTATGTTTTTTTTTCAAGAGCTGTGGTTCATTTTCGCTTATTTCGCCTACAGTTGATTATCGCTAGATATTACATGGAAATGTGGTCAACGATAACCTTAGGTACTTCAAGAACGAAATAAATCATCGTAAAATAAGTCTCAATCTAGAATATTTTGTTGAATAGCGGCTATAATATTATCCGGTTTATTAAATCAAGAATCTAATTTGATTTACAAATGCAATATCTAATATCCATGGTCTTTATGGACATAATATATATCCTTGATGGCCATAAAAAATGACCATACATAATACAACTTAGGTGTTCCGCTCGAAATATTAAGATCAAAACACAGGCGATGTACTCATTACTCAATTAGTTTCGACAGCGTCAAACGACAAGAAAAGAGCATACGCGGAATGTCCAAAGAATAACATATAGATTAAAAATGTTATGAATAAACTGTTGTGGAGATCCGAGCCATTGGATTTACTCCTATTGTTCCAGGATCTTTGTTCCCATATTGATAAACTTAACCTTAAGAGCTACACCACAAACGTTTACTAAAGCTGTGTTTTTACTGAATTCTGTCCAAATTCTTATTGACATAAAAGGTCGCATTTTTTACTCTCGACTGATTTTTCTCTCTCTCAATCTCTATCTTCTCGTATTTCAGAGTTGTGTGTCTATCCATAACTTCACGTCATTTTTCAACAAGTAATCGAGCAAGCATATTCATAATAATTTCGATTCCCTTCCGACGAGCGATAGGTAAAATATTCTTTTATCTATTTATCATCAATATTTACTTTTTAGAATGCCAGTATAAGCCTTCAGGATTGTAAATACGCCAGAAAATTCAAATTTCTAATGAGTTCAAACATTTTTATATGTTTAATGTATATCAATCGAAAGGAAAACTCGTTATGACGCATTTATATCCAGAGTAACTGTTTGCATCCTGTTGAAAATCATCTTTCTATTTTAATCCACGTCTACATATTTTTTCCAAGTAGCCAACGCCTTTGTATAAATAGATTTGACATAACGTAACAAAAGCAAGTTCAAATATGGGTTAACAAAGCCTCGTAAATCCACCTTTTTATTTCCATGTTTTGTCTTTGAGCTTGTCTCTAGATGATTTCTCTCTGTGCATGCTGGTACATCTAACCTACTCCTAAAACAAAAGAGCTTTGTGTTTTTTAAGCGACACAAACAACTTCGAAATCCTAGCAAGGCCCATGCACTTTTTACAGCTAGGCTTTCATCGAGATTTCCACAGCGTATGATCAGTCTGAATCATGCTTTAAAATGAAGTTTTTCTCCTTAAAATTAACATACTTCTTTCAGACGCACAATTTACTAAGTGCAAGTATTCAAAATCATTCACTCATAACACCCGATGCATTGTTAGATTTCTGCTTGATTTGAAAATATAAAACGCGCAATGTGATGGGTTTAATAATGTTTTATTAGGACGTGCGTATTTAACAAGAATGTAGCGAAGAGGCTTAAATCAAACAGGCATTATTGCAGGACTCGAACTATAGAAATATTTTCATTTAATATACCATTAATATATCACCATTGCATATTTCTGGCCTTGTGCTTAAGAAACCCTTACAGTAATGTTAAATACCATTTTGCTTAAACAGCAAAAACTATCTCACCAATATCTACTTATTTAAATATAGGACTTTAATATATAAATTCCACACAGCAAATTTAGGTTGTAAAAAAAATTTCTGACTTGGATATTTTTCATGGAACAAATAAAATGACATTAATATAAATAGACTTCTGTTAAGATATTAATCTATATAGGATATGATGGGGTATCATAAGAATTTCGTCACAAGATATCGAACCCTGCTCTACCATTGAAATAGTTCATTGCTGCTTAAAAAATTATGCACAACCTTGATGTTGTCTTGCGACTGAGCTACATAAATATTAGCCTTTTGCAAGTTATTTTCTGATTCTGACTTTAATGGGAGAACATTTTTGGTATTGTATGTTTTAACGATTACATCGTCTGTCTAGGCAATTTTCTATTTATTGGAATAAAAAGTTAATTAGAGAGGTATCGGAAATAAAAGTGGTTACCAGAATATGCTTATTATAAATTTAATATTTTTTCCTAGATATGACAAAAATATATTAAATATTTGGCAATAAATATTTTTCAGGAACATTGTGAACCTAACAGTTCCAACTTATTTTTGATACCTGTTCCTTTTAGAACAACCTCCAGAGCAGTGAGTTCGTTTAGCTAATTTATCTCCCAACTTTTGTTTTTTAAATTATTTCTGAGGCTTACATGTATGCATAACATGAGTACATTGTATTTCTAGATAGAAGGATATTCAATTCGGCATTCATTCCCCGTTCTTCTTATTTGTATCATTAGATCTTCGTGTTCAAGGTAAAATGATATTAAGGATTCTCTTGAAAAGCTATCATATGTTCATGAAATAGGACAATAATCACGCGAAATGTTTAAGCACCGACTAACCTTCATCTGGAATAAGATAAGGTTAGATCAAATAGGGTTAAATAAGTATCATAATTAATAAAAAAAAAGTTAAAATTCAACCTCATTTTCAAACAAAAATAATACCAGGTTTACCAAGTTCAACTTGTTTATTTCAATGTTAAATGCCACAGAAAGTCTTCATATTTCACGGACATCGCGTGTGTTGGTGTAATATTCGCAACACAAATTTGCAAATCGACATCTAGTTATATGCAAGAATTCTTCATTTACATTATTTAAAACACGTTTGAATTTATTATTGCTATGATTTACGATTCATTCAAACAGTCTTTGCTTTATGAACATGTATTTATGAACCATGGCAAACAAATATTCTATAGTATTTAATCAAAATAAATCGCATGAAGTAGTTAAATGGAATACATGTATATGCAAATATATTTTATTTTATATTTCGGTATGGGCCTATTTTTTGTTAAAATATAAAATACATAAATAAACTTGCTATCAATTCACAGATTTCTAAAATATATACCGATTTTTTTACGAACCTGGAAAGTTATCGGGATCCAGCGCAGGCATAGACAAACTCTGTTTCTTGGAAAGCTTATCCTTTTTCTTTTTTCTCAATCTCATTTTTGCAAGCTATATATAATCCTTTTTTGAAAATGTGTTGTATCAAAATTACATGTGGCGCCTTCACGTAGGCTAAATACTCAACAGTTCAATATTTTCAGTTGTTTAGAAAATAGTTATAACAAATTAAATTGATAATCTGGTTGCTTTTATTTCTTACATTTATCTGTTAATATCCTCTTGTGCATTGACTAACTATTGTAAGTTTATAAAATAACCTTTTGCATCTTAATATATCCAGCAAGGTAGCGTTTTGTCATATAAGATGTGTTTTAGCCTAACGGCGCAATATTATATCATCCGACATAATATCATTTTATCAAACATTTTCTAAGCATTTTTCCTGAATATCGTTTATATAATCGTACTAAAATAAGTAAATTTTAGTTTTTTTAATGCTTATAATTCAAGCTTCCAAGTGAACATTATATATTTCAAGAAATCTGTATCCTACGATTCGTTTATCCCATGAAATCAAACGCGATAAGATGTAAATCGAGTGAAGCACAAACTTTTTATACTAGAACAAATATTCTTCCTACTTCAGAATATTATATTCGAATCATCCAATAAAATCAACTTGTGTGACTAGTTTATATAGAAGGCAATTTCCTAATTTCATGTAATTCTAAGGAATAGCCTTACAGTTAACAATGTGCATTCATATACTTTTACTGTCTTTCTGCTTATTCAATTTAAACCGTCCAGTTAAGTTAAATGATTAGAATCCTATTGAACTGCCGAATATCCGACTTCAAAACGTGCTTGTTAATCTGGTATTTTTAGCTTTACGACCATGACCCATTGAAATGCGATATTGTTTATATCGGAAAGTTGCGCTGAATAAATTAAATGCAATTGTCCCGTATGAATAAACATGTAAAATAGCAGCTATATCAGTCAGCACTAAATATCATCGCATCAAGTGCGGAAAACCCTATGCATATTTTCCATATCATCACTAACCTCTATTTGTCAAGTAAGTTAAACAGTACAGATAAACTGTATTCACCCCTGTATTTTTGAAGCCAATTTTCCTTGTGTCATTTGTTTTAATGAATGGCGAATGTGTTTTTCCGTAGACTGTTTATACATTGACATCAGGTGTATTTACCCATTTGACATTCCCCAAAATTATTTAATGCGCAACAACAGGTTTACCCTTGTATAAAATTTATGATTATTATAAAAGTCAAACACTGGGTTTATTTCACTTGTACAGGCAAGCTTCGTTAACTCACAATATTACACTGGACGGGTTTAAGTTGGAGAGTTGTACGGATCCATAATGCACATATCCATGTTTTGCATTCATCATGATTTTGTTGAACTATAACATCCAATTACAGCTTGTTCTTTTATGTCTGGAACGGATTTTCGGTAACATATATTCGGAACGTATTTGAAAAATATATATATATATACCGATAATAAAATGCCATTAATTCGAATTCTCGCAAAAGAACGCAGTCATCTTGCATTTCAAATCACCAGCCTTTCCTTAAATATAATTTTAATACTTCATATATCGGATAGTATCCCCTTCCCATTGCGTCCCCGATCACCATATCCAAATTCCATCGCAGGTCCGGTGTCATACGGTATGTTTACAACGGCGTTTCTGTAGGTGCACTTCACACGAAATCGTACACTTCACTCTCATCCCGTTACATTGGGGCTGCACTATACGTTTAGCCCAAAGTCAAACTAAACCGTGTTTGGAATGGACGAGTTTATATAGGATATGGGAGACAGGCAAAAATAAATGACTGGAAATACATTTACATTTGTGAACTATTGGCTTATAAATTTTAATTCATCACCCGGTTAAAGAATGAACTATGGAAGATACAACTTGGTGAAATGCAGGTTCGAATTAGATAAATAAATAACTATATAAACATATTGACCCGCTACATATCATAACTAAATTCCAATTTAGACAAGTTTCATAGACACCAGAGCTTGACATTGGGTGTTTTATAATGTCGCAACATTCCACAAAAATATCTGCATATTACCATAATAAATCAACACAATAGCAAAATAGTCAAAACGACACAAAAAATATCATTGAAATAAAACAAATATATATGATATATAACAAACATTTTGAACACATTAAAAGCCTGGCAACACGAAAAACGTTATCTCCTTACAAAGTGTGTTTTTCATGTATTCTAAATGAAAAATCAATAAGCGCATAGTTTTTAATAAACGAGCGTTTTTAGGCTTATGATAAGAATTATATTGAAGAACGTGATTCCTTAGGGGAATAAGTAAAAAAAACTTCCCGTATGGCCATGTCCTTACCATTTCATTAGAAATGTTATTTTGTGGAATGTATGCTACTGTGGGGAGATTTTTTCTAGAATTTAATGAAAAATATATATAAATATATATATCCGTGCGCCAAGATGATGTTAAATTAATAAAAAGTTGAAGAAAAGGGTTGAAGACATACGTTTAACATTATTGTTAGAAAAGTGACCGCAACTCCATAATCCCATTTTCGTATGGCTTTTGCATATGTAATTCGATAACCAGACCTACTTTTTAATGCAATAGTAGTATTATTAAATGTTATATACTCATTCGTGTCACAGTCGCAATATAATATCATACCGTCATTCATTGAAGCTGCATTACCTCATCATCTATTTTTTTCGAAACTTTTCTTTACTTTGCATTTTTTCTAAGTAGTCTCAAAAGAAAGTTTTGTGACTTACAGTATGCATTCAATAAGATAGGACGTATAATAATTTTCACATTCATAAATGTCATCTAATTATGTACTCCTCTATTTAAATGAAAAGGGGTTTTTAAAAAGTCGCAACATGTCTCCAACACAGCCTTCACATACCCACGCAACTTTTTAGTCTTCAATCTGTCAAATGCGGGTCTTGTATGTAAATCAGTGTAAATATCTTACATCGACTTCTGTTCTGATGTTAATAAACAAAGTGATATTCTTTATGTGAAACCATTTTTTGCAAGCTGATTACAGCATATCAGGGCACGACATTCCCATGGGGCCAGTTTGAAAGGTAGGGCCCTAGGGTCTCCGAGTTTTTGCAACCCGTTACAAAATCTATAACATATAAATATATGATTTTCCCTGATCCATAATGAAATTCCTTGATTTTTTCCTGGTTTTCTCAAAAAAAGGTAAGAATTTCCTGATTTGAAAACGGATTTTAAAATTCCCTGATTCTCTCTGCCACTGGTCAGCCTTTATCGCAAATGCGTTTCAGGTCTCAATTTTATGTGATATTCCAACGGTCGATGATAGATATTTTTTATTTTATTATTATTGCTCGATTTCGTTTTTATTTAATATGTCAACGGGCGATGATAGATAGTTTATGCTTATTTGATACTTACTATTGGTCGAATTCGCATGCCCCGATTTAACTATGTGAGCAAAGCATAATTTGTTTACATTTTCGAGTGAAAACATCTTGGTTCAAAAACTAAGACTCACATGAGTGCGTGATGGTATTTCGATATTCGATGGGCATTCTTATACGTTTTTTGGACTTGTCATATAACAATTTGCGATAGAGGAATCATAATGCACTTAATACATTCTGTGTTATGTTCTGCATCTATATGGGTCCCGTTGATTTATTCTGATTCTGATGTATATATATCCCAAAATATCTCAAATTCGTCTAAGTTAAGACCACCGTCATTTCGACATGTTTTGGTCGATCAAACTGAAACCTCGACGTTGCA
>LQRL01087495.1:0-11329 GCA_001703475.1 Hydroides elegans
GTCATTTCCAAAGTTAATTTTAGTAAAAACTGACCATCCTGCATATACGCATTGTTGAAGTTCACGGGGGATCCAAGGTCACTGACCTTCTAGTTCTCTTTATCCTTTGAATTAATTAAAGACATATTTCAATACATGCTTTGGAAACCGTCGGTGTTCTTAACCTCAAACGCTCTAGGTATCCTCTTTTGATGTTTTTTTTTTACAGAGACAATACTTTGCACTGTATTAAATACTTCCGTCCATTAGATATGATTGTGTGTATTTTAAAATTTCTTGCACGTGAGCCATCACAATCAAAAGTAGCTGGAATTTGATTAAATTGTGATATCAATACGGAATGAACATGTGTATTAAATTAACTATCAGGACACTCAACCTTTGAGTATCAAGTGTATATGCTTATTCAGGACCGTGTGGTATTGCTGATAGCATCTATGTTTTTTTTTGTTAGCGTCCTTAGATCTATCCATCAGGTCTAAATTATTCGATATTCACGATTTTCTTTTTTCTTAATTTAGCTTTAGTTGAAAGTAGTATTACCTGTAAGTATTGTAGCATTAACGAAATGGTATTTATTCATATGTATGATCAGGAATGATATTGAGACATCACAAGAAAATTAGTCATAGTTCAAGCGTTTTATTTTATTTTGGTTATATGACATTTCGTAAATGATAATCGCAACGAGTCATACTCAATACATGTATAGCTCAACAACACAAATATAGGTTTAACATGATTATGTTTACCCTTTTCAAATAAATAATAAATATACACCTTTCCACTTAAAACAAATATGTGACCATTCCTTAATAAAGCATACATTGGTATTATTAAACAATTTTTCGCTCATGACATAAATCATGCCTGCATACAAAAACGCAATGAAATATCTATGAAATATCTTTCGCATGAATATGGAAAGCATTTTGAACCAATAAATTGTTTTAAAAAAAAAACATGTAATAAAATAATACTTCATATGTTTCAGGAAACGATTGTAATTTATTGCCCTTGGGAAGTGGAATTGGCAGACCTCAGGCTGCGCCTTCGGTCTGCGCTTTCCACTTCCCGCGGGCAATAAATTCCCATCTTTTCCTTTAACATATGAAGTATTATCATAAACCGAGCTATGATGCATGATTCCTTGTTGGTTCGGAAGTATTTTCCCAGAAAGCTGAATTTAACATTTCTGACAAGATTTGGGGAGAATCAAGAAACGCATTCCTATTTTAAGACTACCAGAATTATCGTGTTCTGAATCAACAATTGACTATATCTATTGTACGCAAACAAATATTTGTTAATTTTGATTATTCTGAAAAATCATATATTATATACGTTTGATCGATTCGACATTCGAAATGCTCTATATATCCTACGAATCAAAATCATTTACTGACCAAATACATGTTATGATGTATAGCATCCCATGTCTTGCCCTTCGTAACGAACAATAATGAGCATTTGAAATAAATAAAATTAATCGTCACATTAAAACTAGAGGCAAGCATATGGATCCACTTTTATCATAGCAGCAGTGTACACATTAAAAATGAACGCGTGCATTGAAAAATGGCTAAAAACTAAAATCTTAATATATAAAGTAAAGCACATTTATTAAGTAATTGTCTTTTTAATTAAATCACAACATGATCATTGATAAACGAATACGTGATTTGCAAGCAAACATAAAAAACAAATACAATTTCACCCAAAAAGTAATTTGTTATTTATAATTTCTGAAATAATCTTTTGGAAGAAAGTCAGTTTTCATTTACACTGTAACTCCGTATTATGCATTTATTTTGAAATAAATGAGCCGCTGACTTCCCTTTCGTTTGCAATTCTAGCCGGTTTCTTTTATAAACTGCAATATATATTATACAATGTCATATCTCCCTCGCATACAATACTATTCATATTATATAAATTCAATATAAACAACCATTATTGTCACATTTATATCGAATTTTTCCTCATCAATTTCAAAAAAGAGTCTTAACAACGCGCTAAAACGAACCTTAAAGCGATAGGAGAATTGTTAATAAAAGTAACTTAAGTAAACTTCAAATAAAATGTACATTTATGACTAGTTCACACATAGCTTGATTTGAGGGTTGATATTTTAAATTACATAACTCATTAAGTCTTGTTTTACATTTTAATAAAACATCTGATAAAAAGCATTTCTGTAGATACATATCTTAACATATGTTTTCAGTGGTCTAAATCTTGACATCTTGTTTTAACAGTATGCGTAAACAATTCCAAATAATTACCGAAAAAGAAAATGCACCTAAAATGGCTAAATGTGGCTGAATTAATAAGCCTTATCAGATTTTTATCTTTCAACCTATGCTCTTTTATATTTTCATCACTCGCTATAGCAATTGAAAACCGATGGGAAACTTATTTTCTGACAGGGCATTAAAGTCCTGGTTTCCATTGATCGGGCCGCGGGGCGTTGCGCAGGTCGCTCCGATTCTTCCCAGGAGCTTGGAAGAATTTCGCCATAGAATTTTCTTTTTGGTTTTCTGACGACTTGTTTTGCAAAAATGTACACTCAGCTTGACGCGTTCTCAATGCAGCCGTCTATAGCTAGTAGACTGTGTCATACATTCATGACATCATAATTGCTTAATTTCATAAACATTATGACGTCACTTTCTTGGATTTGCATCACATGACTAGAATACAAAGGCACCATCGTGAGATGTGTGACAAAGACATTGTGCATTCCTTTTACATCTCATTATTTTTCCCAAACACTATGATTGAATTAATCTCATATATAGTGCGGGGTTTCCTGACCAGTTAGTAGTCTGTAAATGGATGTTGGCATAGTCTTCATATGAATCTGTAACAAAAAATAATTTTACATTTAGAATTATAGGAATGAACAATTTTAGATGATTAATTAAAATCTAGAATATTTAATTTTTAATGTACACAAAATGGTTGATTAAACTGGAGATTAGTTATTTTGCGCGACCTCTTACTCTCGTATGTTTATCTTGAATATTTCATGCAAGACGTTATCTATATAATGAAAACGCCTCACAGGCCTCTCGAAATGCCGTATTTTCCACGTGACGCAACAATAACGTCACAATGCTAATTTGCATACGCGAGCGCATAAAATGGCAAATATTTCCCCCTATTTTCCTGAAAAGAGGAAGAATTATAAACTACGATAAGGGGTGCATGTTATTATGTCCATCCCCAATTCTCTCATTACCTCTCCGAGAGGCGCTGGCGAGCAATAGGGGACGATAATTACGGAACCATCTCAAATCCATACGAAATGCAAACGACCCCTTATCACAGCCGATCTCGCAACCCCCTGTCTCATATCTCCGACGGCGGTTGTGAGCCTAGTAATGGTCTTTCCATTAAGGGTTATAATAAAATATATCGATAAACTACCAACGCCTTTTTATGAAAATGTTCGACCCACCTCTCCGACGGCGGTTGCGAGCATCGTGACAATCTTCTCATGCGCGACGGCTACCACACTTTGGTTGTTGATTTCGATGATGCGATGACCCACACGTACGCCGCCCCGCTCGGCGATGCCACCGCGCAGCAAACTGCAGATCTGCAGGGAAAATTTGAATATAGAATCTTGAAACATAAAGAAAGGTTGCAATTATATTTTCATTTTGGGAAAACGCGATGCCCCCGCGCAACAAACTGCAGCTCTCCGGCAAAATAAGAGTTCAGATACAATGCATAATGTTACCGCCAATCATTCTGTGGTCTTAGCCAATCTGCAGTTTGGCTGACATATTTTTGCCAAACTGTATCAATCTGCAAATGGACTGGTTCAATCAGTCAACCGATAGATTGGCTAAAATAGTGGAAATACAGTAGACTCTCGTTAATCGGAACTCGTCGGGACCAAGCAAATTGGTTCCGATTAACCGTGGGTTCCGATTAACAGTATTTTCAATATATCTGGACAAAAAGGCCGAGGGTCCTATCTTTTGGCAAAAACTATATCTTGCTTAATCTTCTGCGTTCAAAGGGGTCAAATATAAGCTTGAAATCTTTAAGTCAAACAGAATAATATATTTCTTTAATCTTAGAATGATACAAAATAATATTTTGAGTTCTTTTTTTTTCAAATGCAATTACCACTTCTCTATTTGTTTCATAGAAAAGCTAACGTTTTAAATATGAAACACAAATCTCAAGACACACAATCATTCGTACCTTTACTCCGTATGTTTAATGGACGACATTCTTAATCCCAACCCCTTTACAGTCAAGCGTACCTTTACTCCGGCGAAACCCTTAATTATCTCCTCTTTATGTTAATGGACCATACCTCTATGTATGTATGCATTCTTTATACTCAAAGGAAGGTGTCAACCCGATCAGTTCATAGGATGATCCCCTTTATCGATACCCCTCCCTTTTTAATTTTGTTGTTTATTATAAACAAAAGATGCGCCTTGTATGGTTTAAATGAGCATTAAGGAGCTTATGTTTTTTTTTCAAGTTGAAATGAACTCTTTTGTGACTCTTTAATAGTCCGACTATTTTATGTTTTTTGAGGCTCATCTTTGGGGTTCCGATTATCAGTGTATTCGTTAATCGGAACTTATACATTGGTTTAAATGGGGGTATTTGGCGGGACCGACGAAATCGGTTCCGATTAACCGATAGTTCCGATTAACAGTGTTCCGATTAACGAAAGTCTACTGTAGTTTTACAAATCTGTGCCAAAGTACAGATTGACTGGTTCAATCAACCAATCTATAGATTGACTAACTTATTTTCAGTTAATCGGCAAATATATAAAAGGTCCAAAACAGTTTGTTCATCCAGAAAAAAAATCTTGTGCTAAATTTAGAAACAGACATACATGGGATTGCTCCTGTAAGTATGTGATTTGAATGTCAAATTTAATGAGCGGTAACAAGACTGTGACTGGCATTGAAGCGAAACGCCCACCACACACTTACGAGTAAATTAGCTTCTCAAGTCACGAGTGGCATAGTACCAAACCTTTACACTACTAAGCGTGTCCTGATTTAATTAAAAAAAATGGAACAAACTTGTATGAAAGAACAAACTACTTCCACCAAGTTAACCTAATCATCTCCATATGGCCTTACCGGAATGATTTAAAGCTTGCTTCCATTATTTTAATCTATGAACTCATCCTCCATAGTATACACATTTTTGCATAGTCCATATCACATGTGCCAAGGTGATCAAACTAATCACTATTTCAACTTAACTCATAAAAGCACAATGTATTGCGACGGAGATTCGAAAGAATCGAATTTAAATGTCTCCTAGTGATAATTGATTCAATCCTATCACGACCGACGAGGGATCCCTAACTCGAAACGAAGCCGTTAGAGCCACCGTAGACAAATGAAATTGATGTCGCAAACAATCAACGGCATGCGATAATATCAACATTTGTTTCCCAGATTCTGTCACAGCCATTTTATTACTCACGATGAATAATGGGCTCTCAGGGCGTAATAATAATCGAGGGAAATCAAGGTGACCTAAAAAGTCACTTTATTTTTTCCCGAATCCCAAATTCATTGCAAAAAAAATCCACATTTTTTTTATGCAGTGAATTCCCGATTCAGTACTAACGTTTCTTATGCCTTTCAATTGCCGCCACCAACGAAATGACGGTGTGGCGAGGGTTACAACGGGGCTTAAAGGCCTTCTTCCGTAACCGCCTATAGGCGCGCCTGAGAGGGCATAGACACCGCTCTGCTAAAGGTTGTATTACATAGTCTGTTGCAAGTTTTGATGTATTTCTCGTGATGTTTTTGGCAAGATGGTGAGATGTATTTAACCAAAATGGCTTTCAGTGCTATCACTCGTCTGTTTGAAGGTTGCATTTACGCTCAAATGCGACCACTAGTTTTAACTAAAGTCGTTATTCTAGCCAACATAAATTATCATCGTGCACAATTATTGCAATGCTACCGGGAAATTCGTATGTATCGCTTTATGAAATTGAGAGACGCATTGATCGCAATAGCGAAATGCTATTTCTTATCCTAACCGGCAAGTGCAAAACTGTAAACTCAAGAGAAGAGGGTTTAAAACATGCATCGCATGACACTTCACCGTAGCTGAAACCAACATGCCATCCGCCTTCAAAACAGTCCACTGCCTCTGTATAAACCCAAACTCCCTATCCCCATCAAACACATTATCTGGTGACAAGCAGCCGAGGATTGAGCAGCGACAGGGAAACGAAAAGGCAAAGGCAATCCCGAGATTTGTGCAGTTTGTGAGTCTCGGCAATTACGACGAGATTTTGTGCCACCGCCACATTATAGTGTCACTTGCATTAACGACAGTTTCGTGGGAAAATTGTGTGGAGGGGCCAAACCTATCAAGTGCAAGGGATGCGAAAGTCGTTTATATTTATTTAATAGTGTTTGGACCACTTCCTAAGACTTTATAAGACATGTCACTTGTTTTCACTGTTTCGGAAAATTGCGGAGGGGCAAAAACTAACAAATGCTTTAGGGGCGGAAAGTCGTTTATATTTATATTTACGGATCGGGGCCGCTTCCTAAGACTGTCATTAACTGCTATGAATAATCTAGCGATATTGGAATAATGTTTATGGCATTCTTAGATGTGGGCACGAATATGGGTGTTCTAAGCGGTTTTGATAACTTATAAAATATGTTTCCAAATATATGATGAAGTCCCATATCATATCCAAAATATTTCATACAAAAACCTAAAATACGCCAGGATATTAAAAACCTACTTCCAAAAAACTTTGCTGACTTAAAATAATGTCGACATTGAAAAATACTTAAATGATGGAAAGTAAGCGAAAAATGCTGAGGGTTAAATCTTAAATGTGAGACAGGGGAAAAAGTAAAACCTGTTGAAAATGGGAATAAGCTATTTCCAGGAAATCGTCAGAAACAGAAGCCATTGACATTTTCTTGCATCTGCTAACAACCCTCTTAATTATGACAGAATGTCACTCTCCAATATAATTTGAAATTCTCCATAGACATTGAGACTTCTACTTTTAGTAAAAATTAAGTTTATTAGTTGAATAAGAGCGGAACTCTAAGCTTTTTTAGCTATCAATAAAGCTGTTTTCGAGAAACCCTTATACTGAAAAGAAAAGAATCAAAAGCTTGGGGGTTAAATTATATACATTTTCTGTGGTTATTTAGGAAATACTAGGGAATTTGTTGTCCAAGACCAGGCTCCTGGCTGGGTATGTTCTGTTTAACAGCATTTGAAAACGCAGAGCATTACTGAACTAACTATATAACAAACGAAATTCTATAATAAAGAACTTGTCTCATATCTTCTATTATCGCCTTTGGCTTACAAATAGCTTACCACACCGTTTTTCACATTAAAACATAGCTGGAACTAGAGTCAACTAATTATTGAACTAATAATTTTTTACTCTATACAATTTGAAAGAGTCACAACTTCACGTTTTTGCATATTCTCTGTGGTAAATATATATTCCCTATTATCGCCCATGCTTACCACGCCGTTTTGCACGCTGAAGCCGAGCTGGTACTTGACATCTGGTCGCTTGATGCAGACTTCGACCACTGGTGGACACGACACCACGTTCAGCTTGACCACTGTCTGCGTTTTGGCAGCCTGTGGATGTGAAAATATAGAATCTAAAGATACAAATAGGATAATTTCGGGAACGGGAAATATCTGCAAAACTCAATGTGATTAAAATTGCTAACATCTTAATACCTTAGAGCCTTATGTAGATTAAATAATGTTTGGTTATAGGGCCAATATTACGCAAAGGCCCTAAAGGGGGTGAATTCTAAAGCATGAAACCGAGTGTTTATTATTATCATTTTTTTCTCAAAACAATTTCGATTGCCGTGCAGTTAACACCGTTCGGCTGTCATTTTCATATATATTTAACGCAACTGATATAATTTACAAGACTGGAGACGACCCTTTTTACTTAATAGCCTTATAAATTGGAATGCATTTAGTATGATAGATGATCGAAATCTTAAGCAATATCTGTTTCCAGTTTAATGCGGACATTTAAAAATAAACATCAACCATATCTTTCTAATTTTGAGTAAACAACCACAGATCATCTTCAAAACACCGTGGATAATGACGATGTTCTTCTGTTACATATGCATTAGTATCTGATTACAACAACAACCGGGGACTTGTTGCCCTTTATATATCGGATTATCACATTTTTCCTAGACTTCTATTCCTTAGGTGAAAGTACCGAACATGAATGAGTATGGTTGAACGAAATAAGATGTTGTCTCTGTGTGTTCATAAAGATATACCTTGCTGATTGAGGACGAAATCGTTTTAAACATTAAGGATACAATTACTTTCTACAAAGATTTTCTTTTACGTTACAACTACAAGTACAGCTTTTGTCACTTTCCTTGGCATTATCAAGTTAACTTGCGTCACAAAATAGACCCGAATTAAGCTACCCTTTGCTACCACCACTATGCTTTCTCCAAAAAAAAAAGACCTTGACGAAATTCGATGAGCACTTAAATCTTGTTTTCTAAATCAAAATGTTTCCACTCCAAGAATGACAAGTGAGTCAATTATTGATAAGAAAAGCCACGGACATGAGATTGGGGATATCCCGAGATGCATTGAAGCGGAGCATATTGACAAGACGCCGATCCTAGGAGGATACATCTCAAGAAATACGACATTGACAAACATGGGAAATCTTGTTTTCGGTGGCAAAATCCAATAAAGGTGCAATGGATCTTATGAGGGAGTTCTATGAGTTCTTAAGTTGAAAAAATCAAATCAAATGAACAAAAGAATTGGAGCTGGGAAAACAAACGGAACGAGACGATAATATCCGGTTATGTTACTAGACGATGACATTGTAGCAACGGTGGGGTAATGTTATTTGAGTACTAGACTTCAGCTTTGATCTATTTCTAATCTTCAAAACTATTTGTCTGTCCTTTCTTGGCTACAATTTATATGAATTATAATTCACAGGAATAATTTATACCAATTTTCGAAATAAAAATATAGAATATAACATATGCCACTCAGACCGACGGCTTGGAATACTGCCTTTCTCAGACGGGACTTAGAATAACGCTGCCCTCAAGTAGCCTAATAATTCAATGAAATATTACCGAAATCCAGGTCCAGCCCCCTTATTCCATAGATCTCATTTAAGCACGACCGCGGGACCAGGTACTAATTCCGCGAGCGACATTCAGATGATAAAGGGTACATTTGGCGGGGATTATTCTTGGATCATAGCACTTTATCTCTATTGAGGCACACATCATTTCTGCTCGCGGGCTCGAGATATGTGTAAAGGCTCCGTTTGTGGGTAAAATAGAGACTAAATGTACCGTCTGATTGAAATTTATTGTCCCAAAGAGCAATCAATTGTAATAAGACGACGCGAAAAGAAAAATGGAATATAAATAAATGAGCTTATCTCGTAATTTGGACCAAAAATTAAGTTCAATACGATCTGGATTAAAAAAAAAATCTTAAGCGGCAATTCTGGTGAACAAAAAGTTAGGAAACACTTAAAAATACCGTAACGTGACATTATTAGCCATGAGAGGCCACTAAAATTGCATTTGATCAGACTTTGGAAATTGTGCCTGATAATTTGAACTACCCAAATGGCAACTCAGAAAACTTTATTGCAAAAATCAGAAAGCATTCAGTGGTAGTCCTCTCCTGATGATATTGGAGTAGAACCAAATTGGGCCAATGTATTATATTTTGATTGGTAATTTATTATAATAGTTATTTTTAGTTGGTTTGTGTATCGAATTGTGTACAAAATAATAAACGCCCGTGACTGTGTGTAATTGAATCGGACTTTGTTATGCATTTCAGTTACATTATGACTGAGAAAGGAAATAAAATCGAGAATTTATCGGCTTAGCGCATAGTTGCCCTAACACAAATGTCCAGCTTTTCAGCCTTGTAATTCGCTAAAGACCTACTTTGACAAAAATAACTTGTTTACTTGCGAATTCGCAATGCCCTGGTTCGACAAGTGTTACTCCATATAATGGGCAAAATCAATCATTCCATTTCATTGATTTCGTCCGTAAAACAGGGCTTAGAAATTCAAATGAACAACCCCCTACAAACGATTTACCAAAATAAAAAGAAGAAAAATCTTTAAAAAAATGCAAAGAGAGGAAGGTAGTGAGGGCCTGGCCACATTGGCAGCTTTTTCTTGTGGTTTTCCCCTACAAAGCCTGTTTTTCAATGTTTTCCATAAAAGAAACTCAAAGCTCGTTGTTTTGGTTTCCCATAAGGAACACATTGGAAGACAGGTTAGTTAGGGGAAAAACAAGAAAAAAAACTTTCAATGTGGCCAGGCCTTGAGTGTTGTTAGCGGATGATCATAGTTTGACGCAAAACAAGAAAGCAAAAAGTGCAATGGACCGAGATACTTCCGAAAAAATAACTTAAGGCTGCTCATGAAGGGAAATGAAATGCCAGGGCTACCTTTCAACCCCGTGTTTTGAGGGAGGAAAAACACCGATGACGATTTGACCATGTTTACCCGAATTAGGCTCATGGAGATTTAGAATACCGGAGTTGGCAGGCCCGTAAATTGGCAGGCCCCATTTTTATCAGAAGTCTATAGAGCCGATAAAATGTAGAAATTCTACTATGTGAAGTTTAATAGACGAACATAAGCTCACTGCAGAAAAAATACAAATATTTGCCTAAACATATTCGACCCTTCGAAAACAATATCATCCACCACAACGCAGTTTTGATAAAACAACACTCCCCTCCGCAAACTAAACTCACTCGTTTCTTCTCTCTAGTGTTCATATTATCATACCATGAATACAACCTACCATTCCACCACCTCCCCCGCCTCATCCCATCCACTCACACGACCAACAAATCCATCAACCCACTCCTCCGTATCTCTCATCCTCTTACCTTGATATAATTCTGGCAGCTCGACAGCGGCAAGCCCACAAAACTAACGCCGTTGAGCGACATGATCTGGTCGCCGATGTTTAGCTGGCCGCACCTGGCCGCAGCCCCGTTGGCAGACATGTTGGCCAGGACCACGGTGGGCACCATGCTGCCCCAGCCTGATTCGACCACGACGATGTTGAGGGCCTCGCCTTTGATCTTGGGCACGATCACCTGTGGGTAGGGAAGAAAACATTAGAGTTTCAAAACATAAGGAAAACACATACGTAGATCTTAAACATAGGCATCAGAGATGCAAAGCCCCCAGCCTATGCAAAACATTCTTTATCACGAATATTTGTCAATAAAAAGAAGAAGGTAAAAATAAATATAT
>LQRL01087501.1:7042-23761 GCA_001703475.1 Hydroides elegans
TAAATATGGAGCTCTTAAGCATAACGAACTCATCGGAAGAAAGTTTGGCGAGAAAGTTCATTGCGCAAAGGGGTGGTTATATACTCTTTATCCAACACCTGAACTATGGACTGTGTCATTACCACATAGAACTCAAATTCTGTATTCACGTGACATAAGTCAAGTGACGTTCCAGTTAGATTTGCGACCAGGATCCGTTGTCGTTGAGTCGGGTACGTAAATTAGTTGAATCAATCCAATCATCATATATTTTTGGACCTCTATCCTTTACCTTCAAGATTGACCAATCACAAGCTATTTATTTTTTAGGCCCCGACCCCAAAGGTTGGGGGCCTATAGATTCGGGGTGTCCGTCCGTCATCGATTCTTTTCCAGGCTGTATCGTTGTAACGGATGGTCGTAGAGACATGGGAATAGGCTCATATGAAAGGTCTTGGCCTGTAGATGTGCCTTTTGACAGTTTCGGTCAGATTCGGCCACCGAAAATGGCCGAAATGTCCAAAAACAGCGGTTTTTCTAAACATAGGCTTTTCCGGGCTGTTTATCTGTAACGAATGGTCGTAGAGACCTGGGAATAGGCTCATATGAAAGGTATTGGCATGTAGATATGCCCTTTAACAGTTTCGGCCAGATTCGGCCACCGAAAATGGCCGAAATTGGCCAAAATGTCCAAAAACAGCGGTTTTTCTAAACATAGGCTTTTCCAGGCTGTTTCTCTGTGACGAATGGTCGTAGAGACCTGGGAATAGGCTCATATGAACGGTCTTGGCCTGTAGATGTGCCTTTTGACAGTTTCGGCCAGATTCGGCCACCGAAAATGGCCAAAATGTCCAAAAACAGCGGTTTTTCTAAACATAGGCTTTTCCAGGCTGTTTATCTGTAACGAATGGTCGTAGAGACCAGGGAATAGGCTCATATGAAAGGTATTGGCATGTAGATATGCCCTTTTACAGTTTCGGCCAGATTCGGCCACCGAAAATGGCCGAAATTGACCAAAATGTCCAAAAACAGCGGTTTTTCTAAACATAGGCTTTTCCAGGCTGTTTCTCTGTGACGAATGGTCGTAGAGACCTGGGAATAGGCTCATATGAACGGTATTGGCCTGTAGATGTGCCTTTTGACAGTTTCGGCCAGATTCGGCCACCGAAATTGGTCGAAATTGGCCGAAATTGTCCATAAACAGCGTTTTTGCGAAATATGAGCTTTTCAAGGCTGTTTCTTTGTAACCGATGGTCATAGAGGCATGTGAATAGGCTCAAGTGAAAGGTCTTGGTTTGTAGGTGTGCCTTTTAACAGTTTCGGCCACCGGAAGTTGGCCGAAAATGTCTAAAGTCTTGGATTTTCGAAAACATGGGCATATACGAGATAGTCAATATCCCTTCGAATCGGGGGGCGGTTGGGGCCTTTTCGTGTTTCACAAATACTTCCTTGTCCATGTTTGGGGAAGTATCTTGGAAGTAACATCTCTCGTCCAAGCATTGTGCTTGGACGCACATTGCTTGAATCCCGAATTGTTTGGGGGACATAACTATGTCGCGACGTAGACTGGTCTGCTAGGCCTTAAATTCCTTTCGTTAATATTGCGAAAGCATGCAGAGTTTCTTTCTTTTCTTAAGATTGCTTCGCAAGTGTTGCGAAAGGCCTCAAATTTATTTTCGCATTTTCCGAAATGAATTCGCATTTTGCAAAAATGCGAACGGCTAGCGCGAGCCTAGGTCTGGAAGAATAAATTACGAGGGATGCAACATGGAATGGACATATATAATTGATTTAGAGTTGAATTTTCTTCTAATCGATTAACTGTTAATTTGTACTTTACGGGCTAGATACAAGTACAACTCTTTCAAATTAATGCATCATCTCTCAAAAAGATCTTGACCAACTTGCAAGATAGCTTATCACATTTTATCCAGAAAATCATCAGTCGACTTCGCAAACAAATTAAACATATATATCTCATACATGGTCACTCGCTAAGTTACGTCAACTTCACAAAGTACCTAAGAATCGTGCTAACCCCCGACCTGAGTCGGAACAAGCATGTTAACATTACGCTCGTACTCGTATTGCATACAAAGCCAACCACACACATTAATTCCTAACAGGAAACCTGCAAATAAATGACAATAGCATATCAGACCCTGTACGCCCCATGCAACGAAAAATCGCTTTAAATCCAATTTTCTCGCACAAATTATCACAAGCACTTATTTGTACCACACAATGTGTGTGACTGAAATGCTCTACCAGCCCATGCGGTCTCGGCGCCCACCTTCTTCAGAAGGCGATTGCCGACATAAAGCCTTTCTTAATAGCAAAACCAACGCTGTTTCTTAAACGCACCTGTACTGTACATAAATGTAAAGCACACAACGATGCACCAACAAAAACAAATCAGAAATCTCCAGTAACGCCTCTCGGGTTGAATTCGAACCCGGGACCTTGAGATTACGAGGCGAGTGCTCCACCACTTAGCTACGGCTTCCTCTAAAACCGACTTACGGAACTGCAGCAATGTATTGGACTCCTTTAAAAAGATCTAAATAGCTATAAAATACCAACCAAAGCAAACCAGTGCTAAGTTCGACATGCGCACCTACCAAAATTGACAACTGACAAAACATTTCAAGATTGAAAAAAAAAGGGAAAAAAAAAGATTGAATTTGCTTAGTAAACAAAAAAAAAATAAATAAATAAATAAGACGAAGAAAAAGAAACATTTGAATGATACTCGTACTTTGTTTCATTTTTAGGCCCCAACCCCAAAGGTTGGGGGCCTATAGATTCGGGGTGTCCGTCCGTCCGTCTGTCTGTCCGCCTGTCTGTCATCGATTCTTTTCCAGGCTGTTTCTTTGTAACGGATGGTCGAAGAGACCTGGAAATAGGCTCATATGAACGGTCTTGGCCTGTACATGTGCCTTTTGACAGTTTCGGCCAGGTTCGGCCACTGGAAATGGCTGAAATTGGCCAAAATGTCCGAAATCAGCGGTTTTTCGAAACATGAGCTTTTCCAGGATGTTTCTTTGTAACGGATGGTCGTAGAGACCTGGGAATAGGCTCATATGAACGGTCTTGCCCTGTACATGTGCATTTTGACAGTTTCGGCCAGGTTCGGCCACCGGAAATGGCCGAAATTGGCCAAAATGTCCGAAATGAGCTTTTCCAGGCTGTTTCTTTGTAACGGATGGTCGTAGAGACCTGGGATAAGGCTCATATGAAAGGTGATGGCCTGTAGAAGTGCCTTTTTCCAGATTCGACCACTGGAAATGGCCGAAATTGGCCAAAATGTCCAAAAACAGCGGTTTTTCAAAACATGGGCATATACAAGATAGTAAATACCCCTTGGAATCGGGGGGCGGTTGGGGCCTTTTCGTGTTTCACAAATACTTCCTTGTCAAATTAAAGATACGTCACGGTATCTGTGTGCACCGTACCTTTTGATATGTGTGACTGACTTCGGTTCTCTTACGATGGCGAAATTCTCGAAAATTGCAAACAAATCGCGATTTATAAATATGAGCTGGTACTCATACACAGCTGATACTCGTACTCATAATAAGCCAAGAGATGTTTACTCAAACAAGGAGGGTCCCTGTGGATAAATATGTTGACAAGTAAATGAGCAGGCTTATTGTGACTTTGTACCATCGTCCTTTCTCATCTGTTATGTGCTTTCGGCAAAGTTCATCACAAATTAATTTATCAGTCGCTGTTGCACTTCTTTCTTTGCAAACAACTGAACTCACATTGCCTTTAAACTAAATTGGTCTTTACTCACTTTACCTTTGTTTTGATCACTATATGTTTTCACAGGAACTGGAAGTGCTTCGCTTTCTCATGCTTTGGCGCGCACAGTTGCACCGACCGGACATCTGTATACATTTGAGTTCCACCAAGAACGATGCGAAAGAGCAAAGGTTGAGTTCGAGGAGCATGGCATTGGTATGTTTTACATTTATTTTACCGACATGTTGCGAATCTTTGGTCATTGGTAGGCATGAAATGCAGATAAATAAGGCACAATGTTAATTTATGAAATGTGAATCACAAAATGAATGGTCGTAGTAATTATGTTCGTAATGAAATATCCGTGTATTAATTTGTTCGCTCCCTCCCTTTTCTCTCTCTCTCTCTCTCTCTCTCTCTCTCTCTCTCTCTCACACACACACACACAAATACACATACCTCTCTCTCTCTCTCTCTCTCTCTCTGTCTGTCTCATATTTATCTGTCTTTCTACTCTCCCTCCTTCATTCAGCTGCTACCTCTGACCCGAAATTACAGTCGCTTGGTGTTAATTTGGCTCCAACAAAAAAAACTTATAGGGGCCTATAGGTTTGGGGTGTCTGTCCGTCTGTCCGTCTGTCTGTCTGTCCGTTATACTTTTTTTTGTACAGGCCAGAACTTTTGAACGGAAGTCATAGAGACTTGGTTATAAGCTCAAATGAAAGGTCTTGGTCCGTAGATGTGCCTTTTGACCATTTCGGTCAAAAACACCCGACCGGAATTTGTTAATTTAGCCAAAATAGCCAAAAATAGCGGTTTTCAAGACTTGAGCTTGTACGGGCTAGAACTTTTGAACGGAAGGTCATAGAGACTTGGTTATAGGCTCAAATGGAGGGTCTTGGGCCGTAGATGTGCCTTTTGGCCATTTCGGTCAAGCACACCCGACCGGAAGTTGTCAAATTGGCCAAAAATAGCGGTTTTCATAGAAAATAATTTAAAATCTACAAAAAAAACATATCGCTTCGAGTTTGGGGGCGGTTGGGGCCTGCTCGTGTTTCACAAATACTTCCTTGTCTTTTCTAGTCTCCTATAATGTCCCTTTACCGCCGTAATGTATTACCTCAATGTCCATGTCTTTACATACCGGTACTTTTTTTCTCCAGGTGACTACGTAACGTGCACACATCGCGATGTTTGCGCAAATGGTTTCGGTCTTGAAAATATAGCGGATGCTGTTTTCCTCGATCTACCGTCACCCTGGGACGCCTTACCATATGCAAAGCAGGCTCTGAAAAAATCAGGTCAGTATGTTATTGCTTTACCTTCGAGATGCCTTCTCTATTAAAGCACTTTTTAAGGATTCCTATTATCCTATTGAAAGAGCACAGTACAATATCGCAGCAAAAAAAAAGAAAGAAAAAAAAAAAGAATGAGTATTTTGTTTGAATAATGTTATTTTTGCACACCGATCTTGAATTTTTCCGACGTGATTCACAGTCCTATATGTGTGCATTATTCATACATGTACATGTATACTGGTTTTGTACAAAACGTCCAATGTCTAGGATTTAATCATAATAAAGTGATTATACAACATGTTTGTATGAACAGTCAATCTGTAACGCTCTGAAAGTTTTAACATACATAGAAAACTTTTTGAATGTGCATGGAATAAGGAAAAGATACATTCACTGTCATATTTCGAATGAAAACATGATTGTGCCATAACGATTCACGAAAAAATGTAGTTTTAAGATATCATGAATATTCAAAAGCCAATAAATTCAATGTTCTGAAGCATAAGAAAAATGATTTGTTTAAAATATCAGACCTCGCATTCATGACAATGTTTCCACTACAATAAGTCATTAATATTATTGTCAACAGGTGGCAGAGTCTGCTCCTTCTCGCCCTGCATCGAACAAGTGCAGCGCGCCTGCGAAACCCTGGAGCAACTTGGCTTTTGCGACATTGTCACCATCGAGTGTCTTCTACGCAAATTCGACGTTCGCACCGTAAATATGCCACTTCCGGACTTGGGCTGGGGCGCGGGAAAAGTGCCCGATTTCAAGGATGTAGGCGCGAGTTTCCATGCTCCCGTTATCGGGAAAATCGAAGGTTGCGAGGAAAATGGAGAAGATGAAACTTATGTGGAAAATGACAAAAATGATAAAGATGGTGGCTCGGATGGGGAAGCTAAATGCGATAATGACAAGGATAACAATAAATCAGAGAAAGATGCAAATGAGGATTCAAAAGGTCCTCCCCCTGCGAAGAAACAGAAACGTGGTTCACGCGGTGGAAAAAGGAGACAAACGAAAGAAAAGGGTGCATCGGAAGGACCATCATTTGTGTTCAAAACCGGTGTGCCGCCCATGCAAATGGCCGGCCATACAGGCTATTTGACTTTTGCTTCGTTGTATTTTAAATAATTTGTGAATCTTGTTAGCGGATTTATATCGTATCATGTGTTAAATTTGTTGTTCTGTTTGTCAATAAGAAAGAAATAAGTGTGCTTAGTCTGAGACAATAGTGATCACGATTAGTTTATTTTGAAATAAATGAAACTGAGTATGATTTGTTTTGTATTCTTTCATGTATCATAGCACATAACATGATTTTGTACATGACCCGGTAATAAGCCCCCTGTTTATAAGCTATTGATAGGGTTCATACATGTCATGGTAAACCTGGAGAACTTGGAAAATATTGTTTTCCTGGAATGTCATGGAAATGTCTTTGAATTTGGATTTGTTCTGGAAACATTGTATGAACCCTGTAGTGGCTATCGCCATGCATCCTTTCGTTTGTCTGTCCGTGCGTTTCTAATGCGTTGGGGAACCATTCTTAAATCGAGATACATGTACGTGTGTATCAAGCTTTTAGATGAGAGCTCTGCTGCTTTACACAAACTACAAAGAAAGTTTATACATTTAATTGACAGATATGCAACGCCCATTTTTCGATTCGATCTACCAGATATTGTTTAGGTAACGTTGTTTTCAATTCGGGCGATTTTACAAATTTATATTCAGATTCCTCTGTTTTGCTTTCAATCTCAGTAACTTCACACAATGCAAGACTCAAAGAAAACAGGATATTGTAGATAGAGAAGTAAAATAGAGACAAATGTATTTCAATTGCATCAAATGATGAATAAATATATAAACAAAATCTATGCACTCGAATATTGGAATTTTGTCAATTTCTTTATTGCGCTCAGCAATTAAGATTTTGAAATAATTGAAATTAATTTACGAATAATGACTAAAATTGTTTGTAAATTTTGATATAACAACTCAAACTCAGGTAAATGTTGTCATCCAAAAATAGTGTGTCAAGGTGACCAGCGTCAAGGAAATTCAAAATCCGTTTTAATATCAAGGAAAATCAGGGAATTCCGATTTAGGGAACTTCATTATGAAG
This sequence comes from Hydroides elegans, assembly GCA_001703475.1. Lineage (NCBI taxonomy): Eukaryota > Metazoa > Annelida > Polychaeta > Sabellida > Serpulidae > Hydroides > Hydroides elegans. The sequence continues at coordinate 14,195 of LQRL01087501.1, forward strand.
CAGGGAAACAAACCAGGAAATTTCGTTATACATGTAGTAATTAAAGGTTATTTTCATGATTTCCCTGAACATTTTTGCTCGATTTTCCAACAATATTTTCTTAAAAAATTTTTGGACGCACCTCATGCGCTCGGTCATAGACTTTAGTTATAGTTTATGAAATGTTTTAGTTGTGTTTAAACAGTATTGGCAAAAAAAACCAGGGAAAGTCAGGGAAAACCGAAAATTTGAACTTAATGGAGTCCGGTCACCTCGAGTATGGTCACTGGTTTTATCTTATGCATGTTGAGCATATTCAATTGGTAATTACACAAACTTATCTTTCAAAGTTATACATTCAATACAAATGTATTATATAAGTTGTGTCGGTATGTATATCTACAGTATATTGATACTATTACATTTGTGGCTTAAATCATTATATAAAATGCACGAAGGACATAATTCGTTCAAGTCTTATTTCATAGGAGTAATCAAGATTATTTTATATAAAATATACATTTATGAAGGTTCTTTAAGAAAATATCGAAACGATTTACCAATGGAAATTAAAGATGAAATACCTACGTTCTCTGTTATAATTTGATAAGATGAAATTGATTTTACGTGCATCAACTTGCTAAGGAAAATGAAAAATATGTTTTTATTTGAAGGTAAACTTGTATGTATGATTGAATCTTGATCTTGTTGATTATATAAGAATTGAGATCATGGCTCTATGATCACTATTCTTAAGCTGGTTTATATTTATAAAGTTAAATAAACAACCCACCCTTTGAACCGGTTAAACCTGTGACCGGCTATCACATAATTGGAGGCCAGGGGCAAAATTGTAACAACTCGCCCCTTTTCGAATTGCCCAAACAGAGAAATTACTCAATTATTATTACTTTCCATTTAAATGCTTTTGCTTCTGCTCATTCAGGTGAAAACGAAAAATAAAGGACCATTTGGTAATTAAATTAGTCGCAAGATAATTGGCATTCAATGAGAAAATCCATACATATTAGAACCTGTAATAATCTATTAAATAAGTGAACGCTTTAGCGTATTGACTAACGGAGTAAACACGTCTAATCCCTTTCTGTCATGCGGCAGTTACAAAGGGGATCAAGGAATGTTTATTACATGTTAATTATTACTGATTGCGTTTACCTTTGTGGACGCTTTTTTTTTGTAAAGCAGATTTGCCACATGGACATGAATAATGTCAAAAAGTGTAATCTACACTCAGAGAAAAATAGACGGATGAATTAATCATAAAAGAATGATAATAACACATAGTCTTTACTTATTCTAACATGTTTTTGTAAGATTTTTGCCAATGAAAATGTAACCTCTCATTTAATATATTTTCTGAAAGTAGCTATTTATGGTTTCATTGCTTTCATGAACACCAGAAGTTAATCTACTTTTCGCCTTTATATATGTCCCATTCTTTTATTTATGTTGAAACGATTTTGTTTACATTCTCATGTTTAAGCTGACACGATGGTACCAAATTTACTATATTTTCTCCGTTTAAGTCCATAAGTCTAATTAATTTCTTTGTAGGAGCAAAAATATGCCCGAAAAGGGTTATTGTCGTTATTGTTTCCAAAGTGACACTCAATTTCAGAATATGCCTTTTCACCAAGTGGGTCATACGCTCTTGATTTCACTAATTCGAGTATGGTCCATCCTAATTTGGCAGTTTTTTGGTCTCATTTATAAAAAATGCAACATTTTTTCGGCGAATTTTGTCTTATTTGTAAAAATTGCACACTTTTCGCACTTATGACAATAGCATACAATGTCATAATTTTTAATAACCTTGAGTTTTAGTAGACTATATATATGTTGTAGTGTTTTTTTTTATCGAAAGGGAATACTATATGTGGTATTTATTAGAAATAATAAATGAGAATATTTCAGTAACTATCTTTTAACTATTTTTCACGTGAATTTTAATAGTAGGCCTATATAGTTTCAGTCTACTTTAGTGTATTATCAGTTCAAGATGAACTATTTATTGGAAAAAAAAACTGTTTAAATTGATTTAACGGAACTTCGATTTTTTGGCTTTCGCCTCAATTCTTTGGCCCTTTGTCTCAAAATAAAGAAAAATCGATTTGGAATACTATCAGATATAATAGAATATTCTAATAAGAAATAAATTATACGATATAAATCATTGCAAAGTCACAAACCAGTTATTTTGTCAAATCTATTTGTTAACTTCTATTTTTTAATGAATTTATGATTCTAGTATTGACGTTTCTTGTCATTCCTTCAACATTATAAATATAGAAAATTCTAGGAATTCTAGCTCATGAAACAGCATGATTATATTACTGACACACCCCACCTCATCACTAAATATACTTTTATTTGCGTTCACATGAGTTCTGTCACCATATAGAATTAATATGCTTAAGACTTCCAAAGAACTGAGACATAAAAAAGGAAACTGGAAAATATAAAGGACCAAAACGGTTAGCCTATCCTTTATAAATATTTGGCTGCAGTGAGATAAAAGGAAACAGGCATGTGGTCTTAAGATGCTCAAATGCTACTTAGCGCGTATTTGTAAGAATACGTAAATCTCACGTTGGTGCTTTACCATTGTATGCTCAACCTCTTTTATACTTCTGGGTTTATACGTCGAGAATAAAACGATATGTGAGTTATTGGGAACTTATTTTGAATCAGTGAAATATCCATCTCAAAACGTAGACGGGCTTCGATGCGATTTCCATTTCGACCATTTTTTTTTTAAAATTATTTTGACCTGTCTTTATTTATGCATAATAATTTACACTTTGAGTAGTTCCGAATTATTTTGACTTTATAGAATAAAGTCACAGTTAAACTTTTTGAAAGCTGTAAAATTATTTTATTTGTTCTGAATTGTGTTATTGTTCTGGTACATAGAAATCATTGTTTAAAATTTTTATTTTGTCAAACGAGGACAGGAAAAATCTTATATCATAAAAAAACATGTAATAGCGAAAAAAAAAAAAAGGCTAAGCAGAAAAAATAGGAATTGTAGAGACAGGTTTGTTTTTCTCATGATCAATGGCATATGTTTATTGATTTGATCTGCCCATTCAATTGTCTGATTGAATATTTTACATGTAATTACAAACATGCAAGTACAAGCGTGATTCAAAGGGATTCGCACCCTTCCATTTAATTGCGATTAGTTAATAATAACTTTTCTACATTCACTAATACCCGGCTTTTGTTAAGAACCCAATTAAGTTGAACAATAGTCGGCGGCTTAGGCGGTACACAAAGGCACTGGTTAATGTGTCCGATTTATACGATTAGGTCAATTCTGTAAAGTTGTAGTCGTAAGGGATTACAACTTCCTTTTCTCTTCTCTTGATCCCTTCTAGGTACTGACCACAATAAATAGAGCGGCCAAACATTCACTCAGTATTAGTTGACAGAAAGAAGTAAAACTGAACACATCGATTCCATAACTCTAGATTGCAACGAATGAATTATTAATTTGAAATTAGTGTCAGGAACTCGATTCATTTTGCAAAAGGGAAATAAGTTCAGTCTGAAAAAGAACGCATTTAATTTATTGGAATATTTTTTTTTTCGTAAAAACACAACCAAATTAAATAAAAATGGCCAACTACTTGAACAGCATTAAGGACACTACCTTCACCAAAATCTTCGTAGGTGGTTTACCATACCACACTACGAACGATACACTTCGCGAATTCTTCGAGAAATTCGGTCAGATCGAAGAGGCCGCTGTCATTAACGATCGCATCACCGGAAAGAGCAAAGGATACGGTTTCGTCACCATGGTCGATCGCGCCGCCGCCGAACGTGCGATCGCCGATCCCAACCCGATCATCGACGGTCGCAAAGCCAATGTGAACTTGGCGTATCTCGGCGCTAAACCGAAGACTTTCTCCAGTCTTCCGACGTCGCTGGCGCCAAAACCAGGTGTCGCTGCTGTGCTTCCGGGCCAGGCTTCCGCGGCGATGGTCAATCCTTACGGTTATCCAGCAATGGCGGCTTCGTATGGTGTACACCCGGGACTGTTATCGCTCGGCGGAAACGCGTCACTACTCACTACCCAGGCGCTGACATCCACCGCCGCTACGTCCCCGGAAATGACGTATCCACAGCTACGTAGCCCAGTTCCCACGACGACCGCGGCCGCACTGCAAGCGAATCAAATGCTCACAATGGCCGCCATGGGTTACGATATGTCGCAATATATGAATGGACTCGGTGGCGCCGCCTATATGTACAGCCCAGCGACTGCGGCTGCTCCTGCGGCTGCCTATGGACAAATTCAGCAGCAAACAGTTGTTCCCGCGGCTCCAGCTGCTGCTACATTGCCGGAAAGAGCTTAATACAACTGGCATAATATATGGCGGGAAGATCTCTGGAGATTTAACATGAAAAAACAGGTATTTCAGAACTAGATACTCAGGTTAACACAATTTAGAGATATTTATAAACAATCTAGTATTATATAGTATAGAATAACTTAACAGCGGTAGAATCATAGTGATTAACGTAATAGATGTAGGGTATATGATAGAATCCGTAGGTCACAAGGAACCTGTTGCGATATAACAATGACGAGAATATATGCTCATGCTTTTCATGGAATATCGCTTATCAGGTGAGAAAATATAGACACGGCTCTTAAATCTCAAGTTGATATATTTATATATGTATATATAATTCGTCAGAGCATAAACGGTCTAAAAATCAATTTAATAGTTAATAAATTAAAATAATTAGAATTTATATAGTTGTTTAAAATATATTTGTTTCACACATGATACGATTAAATATAATCAATTAAGCGAAATAAATCATGTGATTCTACATAAAATGTAACTATGCAAATTTAAATATTCTTCTTAAATATTAAATAAGGTTGAAATTATATTGCAAGTAAAATTAAATACTACAGTCTAGTGGTTCATAAAACGGTGCTTGAAAGTCATATTTAAAAGCAATTGTGATACGTTTGGAAGTTAAGTTTTTGGTTTTGACTTTGTGTGACCTATTTATTGAATTTAATTGTTACTTTGACTGTAAAAACTGGGATTGTTTCATGTTGGTTTTATAATTTATTGGTTTTCGAGAAACGTGTGAAAAAAACCTGTAAAAATTGTTTCTAAATTATATTCAGTCAGATTTCGAGTGGAATTTTTAACGTTTTAAAGCTGTTATTTATGGTTTCATTTTATTGCATGGATTTGACAAATAACTTGTGTTAAGATTTAAATTGTAAAGCGTACTTATAGGACTTCGAGTTTTTGCTAAACACATTCTGAGTGTTTCGCATGTATATAAAGAATATATTTATTTTATGGTTGATAATATTATTGCATGCGGTTTAATTTAATTTAAATATTGTGTTGTGTTAAAATATTAATTAAGCAGTTGTACTGCATTTGCATGTATTTTAGTATATGTTGATCAATTCAAACTTGCCATGAATGTTCATTTGTATTATAGTGTATATACATATAACTGCCAATTATTCAGCTATATTAATATAAATTCAAATAAAACATTTCGAAAAAAAAAATACTTTGATGGTTTATTTTGAGTTTTTGTGTATCCATATATCTTGCATATAATCGAAGATAAAACAAACGAGATGACCATAACAAAACAAAACAAATTTTCGCTTAGATTTAAATGTACAATTTCATTTTCTTTACTGAGGTGATAAAACAATTTCACACGCTACAACTGCAATCAACACTTACTTAAAACATATATTTTGTCATTGGATTAGAAATTACTATTACCTCAACACAATTCTAAAATACAACATTCTCTACATGAAATGAACTAGAAATTGAAACAGCGTTTTCTTATCCCAAACATTTACTCGTTATACTCATTAAGTTTTTTTTTTTTATAAAAATCCAGGCGTGAACATTCCTATTAAGATTCACATATACAAAATATATATCTTAACCTAGATTACTTCATGCACCCCAATCAGAGTATGCGAAAGCTCAAAGGAGGTTCTAAAGGTATGCCAAATGATAATAATGAAACATATAATTTGTTATAAAAAAAAATACTGCCTCCGCTTCATTTCTAGAGGGAATGGGAGCTTTGAATTGTAAGATTTATATTTCTCCACACCACACCTTGCGAATCTATAAATCTAATTTAGTTTACTTTAAATCATCTATCAAAATATGAATGGATATATGCGAAGATTGAAGCATTTGATTTTCGGGTAAAAGGATCTTTCACACATAAACTTACGTTCAGCTTTCATACTTTACTTTGCATAAAAAGTATACCATATCAAATGCTAAAATTGTAAAGGACATACTTATTGAAACAAGTAATTGTCACTTCTAAATTTACCACACAAAAAGATCGTCTACATACATTGAATTTTATTTATCACATACATTTCATATGCATACATTTTGATTGCATCACTCAATTAGCAAACACAGCTATATTACAATTGATTCAAAGCTGAACACAATTTGGCATTTGCAAATCCCCGCTCCCATACTTCTACAAATAAGTATTGCTACCTTTCTTTGCATAATATAAACATAGTCTACAAAGATTAAATTAACTATATATCTAAAACCTTACAGTTTGGCACTACCAATGACATCATTGATATCACATTTTTGCACTTGATAGATACATTTAGCCATGATGACAAATTATTTATATATATGCCTAGTATTCATATCGTGGTTATTGAAGTCTTGATTGCTCATCAAAAGAATATATATCTATAACGTTACATTTCTCTTATAAGATTTAATGCCATTTTAAAGAAAAAATCGAAAAAAAAACATAGTCTGTTCAAATGTATTTGATTACCATTTAGGTAAACATAAACAACACGTTTTAGAGTTATTTGTGTGCAACATTTTGCTAGAATCCATTTAATTTTATATTCAAATACAATGTTGAAAAATACAAACCGACCAAAGTTCACTGTGTTTTGCTGCTTTATATCTAACACTTCACTATAAGCGTTTCTTTATCGGCTGCGATATAACAATCGAGTACAGTAAACCAGCGATGGCACCAAGAAAGTATCCAGCAACAGTACCGATCATACAGCTAATTGGCCACACCTGAAACAACAAACGATAATGCAAGACTTGTAAGACTTTGTAATGCTTATATTGTTTATGCAAGTCTTATGTATTTTTCCTATAAATGCCCTTATTTCTGGATTTTCCAGGCTGAACTCCTTTGAACTTTCGTTTGTTCTAAATTCATAACCCACTGATCAACGCAACTTAATGGACCCTTTAAGGAAATTCTATTGCCAGAAATGAATCATAATGCCTTAAGTCTATATATGACAAACATTTAATAATTGATAATCGAATCATACATTAGGTATAGGCTAACGATAACATATTGAAATTCTGTATTAAACGCGTTACTTATTAAAATGTTCAAATACACAAATGTGCCTAAAATTGAAGCTTAACGAAGCAAATTTCATGGTATTTGCTGTTCATTTTAACCCCGTGCTAATTATATATTACTTGTATATGTTTGAAAAAAAATCATAACTGATAAGAGACCGTTATGTTTAAACACAACTTTGATTCAAATCATACACCAACATCTAGAGCCGACTGGGCATACTGAAGATCTTGCCCAACACATATACAACTAGTTAAATAAAAATATAGAAAAGAAAAGTATCACGATGAATAATAATTTATCTACTAAATCGCATTGTGATTGCGCCACCATAGACCTCCTTCGGTTTTAGATCCTAGAAAAGTAACAACACATACCTGCCAAGGCCTATCCCAGTCGAGAGGAATAGGAAAAGCACCCAGCCATGCCCCGAGTAAACTGCCAATGCTGGAAAATTTCACTACACTTTCCAGTCCCGGGGCAGACCTTAAAACAAAATAATGCATAGAAATACAATTTTGGTATTGAAACCTATGAGATGGATAAGTTTGCACAAAAGATTCACAACAATGAAATGGTGATGATTTTGAAGTTGAGTGTTGCTACTAAGCTTACGCTTTAACTTACATACATGTATATACATTATATACATATGTATTACATATCACACTTGCATGTATCGACAGATGATAAGTCATTGCATAAACTATTAATCTACCAGTATAAATCCAACAAGCTCAAACAAAACGATGAAAAAAGCTACGATATACATAAATTGTACACAATAATGACTAGTACACCAGAGACATTTTTTTTTAAACTTTGTCAGCAGCCCATTTCGGGCCCTACTTTAGATCGAAACTTTGAAAATGCCTACTTGTTTCGTGTAAATAGGACAATGAGGGCATCTGGATCAGTATCCACAGCAAGGCAACACGGTAGCACAGCGCATGTTGATAGTAAGGTAGCAAAATGAAATGTCTCAGCACATGTTCTGAAATAGAAAAATAAAAGATCAAACATTAATTTCGAGCCAAAACTATGGTTCACAAGGAAGTATTTGTGAAACACGAAAAGGCCCCAACCGCCCCCTTATTCGAAGGGGTTTTGACTATCTCGTATATGCCCATGTTTTGGAAAATCAAAGATTTTGGGCATTTTTGGCCAACTTCCGGTGGCCGAAAATGCCAAAAGGCGCATTTACACACCAAGATCTTTCATTTGAGCCTATTCACATGCCGCTACGACCATCGGTGACAAAGAAACAGCCTTGAATAGCTCATATTTTGAAAAAAAAATCGCTGTTTTTTGGACACTTTTGGCCAATTTCGGTCATTTTCGGTGGCCGAATCTGTCAAAAGGCACATCTACAGGCCAAGACCGTTCATATGAGCCTATTCCCAGGTCTCTACGACCATTCGTTACAGAGAAACAGCCTGGAAAAGCCTATGTTTAGAAAAACCGCTCTTTTTGGACATTTTGGCCAATTTCGGCCATTTTCGGTGGCCGAATCTGGCCGAAAATGTCAAAAGGCATATCTACAGGCCAAGACCTTTCATATGAGCCTATTCCCATGTCTCTACGACCATTCGTTACAGAGAAACAGCCTGGAAAAGCCTATGTTTAGAAAAACCGCTCTTTTTGGACATTTTGGCCAATTTCGGCCATTTTCGGTGGCCGAATCTGGCCGAAAATGTCAAAAGGCACATCTACAGGTCAAGACCTTTCATATGAGCCTATTCCCAAGTCTCTACGACCATCCGTTACAAAGATACAGCCTGGAAAAGAATCGATGACGGACGGACAGACGGACAGACGGACAGACGGACAGACGGACGGACGGACACCCCGAATCTATAGGCCCCCAACCTTTGGGGTTGGGGCCTAACAACTGAACCATCAAAATAGTATTTGGGATGGGTAGACTCTAGTATCATTATCGGAGGTTAAAAGCTCTTTTCTGGTGATCTTTCACATATGCCGATTGAATGATATATGTACCGTAATTACCGGTGTATAACCCGCTCCAGTGAATAAAGCGCACCCCGTGAAAATCAAGAATTGTGGTTTGAAATTCGGTGTATAACCTGCACCGGTGTATAACCCGCACCCTTATTTCATCATTTTCCGCAAATTGTATACTTTACCCTTAACCCCACC
>LQRL01087510.1:30528-47212 GCA_001703475.1 Hydroides elegans
TATTAAATCACAGAGAGAGAAAATTAGAGATAGATAGAAATATAGATATATAGATATATAAAGAGATAGATAGAGATATAAAGAGATAGATAGATATATAAAGAGAAAGAAAGAGAGAGAGAGAGAGAGAGAGAGAGAGAGAGAGAGAGCGAGAGAGAGAGAGAGAGTGAGAGAGAAAGTGAGAGAGAGAAAAAACTTTAACTAAATGATATTTTGGTAGAGCATTATTCATATTATATGTAAAAGTTTGTATCATTAAGTATATATTTTATGAGGCTTTATAGCTTTTTGCCATTATCCTTTACAATAAACTGCAGCGAGTTTTATTATTTTATTGTTTAGAATTCATTAGGGTTCACCTATTGTTTGCATGTATGTCCTCTTTCATTTAAGCATTTTCTTAAAATAATGTAAATTGCGTACATGAGTGCATACATGAGTGCACACATAAGAAAATACATGGCCACATACATGGGCGCATAGCTGCTCGAGCTCCTATATACACAGTTTCTAAATTTGCTTATGTCCTCTCAGCCAAAAAAATATGTCGAAAAAGGACTTGAAACTTTAGAAATACCCTCTGGTATTAAAAAACATAAACAGTCACAGTGTTGCCATTATGATTAAAGGAAGCTAAAAGTGGCAAAAACACATTTTGGTTTAAAATTACTATTAATCATTATGTTTCATTTAAAGAAATTTATATCATTTCGCCTGGGTTTTTAAAAACTTGATATTTCAAATCTTTCACATAACTTCCACCATTAAAACCTGTCCTTCTCACTTCTCTTACAAGCAAGAATTACTTTATAAACTTACTGTATTATAGGTCGTTGACACGACACCAAATCTCGTGCTTCTGTGAGACTTAGCTGCAGTTTCTGCATGATGTAGGCGAGAACCACCGTGGCGCTGCGAGATTGGCCTACAAAACTGAAAGGTCACATGACGTCAATATTAAAATGTGTGACTAAATAATGAGGTGATTGTTATTTTATGGTAAAGGAACAGTTCGCTTTTACCTTTTTTTTACCATGGCAGGCATATTTGTTTGACAATCACATTATAAAAACATAAATTTATACTTTTCTGCAACATAACAAGATTTTATTTTCCTTCCTTTTTTCGGTTTTGCGCAGAGATTCCAGTGTACCATCACTCTGTGCTCCAACTTAATGCACGAAGCAAACGATCAATAATCATAAATTGGACTCATAAGTGTACCAGAATCTCTACTGGCTAACATTTCGTGTTAAAGCTATCGCAAAATTTCCCATCACTTCTGTCTCTTAACTTACCAGTGTACCAGTACCCCACCAGCTTGTCTGCCTTCCTCCACAAACTGCAGGCATTCATTGAATTTACTTAGCAGATCATATGTTTCTTCGTCCAAGGCATGAACGTGACGATAAACAAAGCCTTCGTGTTGCCTTTTGGGAAGCGGAGCACTGCCATGAAAGAAGAAAATATAGTGAAACAATAAATATTATGTAAATGTACTCGTCTTTTTATTTCGGTTATGGTGTTTAAAATTTAGGATGAGTACAAATTGTTTTTCGAATAGGCATTTGTTAAACGCATGAGATTCAAATGTGCATAAATATTATTCAAAATTATTGAAGGAGGCAACATAGTGTTTGATTTATCTTTAGATTCAATTGTTATTAATTTACATATTCACATTTAACAGATTTCTTACATACATAAATTAATATGCTAAATTGACAATACAAACTGATGATATGATTTTGGAATAATATTTGTTTGTTTTAAGATGTTATAAGCATACTCACATATCAAGTGTCAGTATATGTGTGACTCCTGTTTTGCTTAGCTGATTGGTATCACTAGCCTCATCAATACCACCCAGGTAGAGGCCCTCAAGAATGAAACTCATCCTGCCGATTGCTGAAATATGAAAAAAAAACAAGTAGATCAGTGAAACTGATTAAGTCCTCCGCTACTTTAACAACAGTTGAAAATTGAAAAAACATAGGAAATGAAATTAGAACATCAACAAAAATCCATCGAAGGATTGTCTTTCTCACAACGTCTTTCTCACAACGTCCTTCTTACAACGTCTTTCTCACAACGTCTGTCTCACAACGTTTTCCTTACGAGTTCGTTATCCTCAAAACATCATGATATGCGATTAATCTGTCTTAATGTGCCAAGTCCCCCAAAATTACCATTTTCCAAAACATCGCCAAAATTCCAATTGTTGAGACTTTTCAAAATATAAAACGTCTAAGCATAGCTCCAATATATGTTCGTTCCATGTACCAAAGGGAAAACAAAATTCATCGAGGGATAACTGAGCTCATGTCCGTACAAACTACCATCAATAATCACGCTAAGTCCCCAAAATCACCATTTAAAAAAAAAAATCGCCAAAATTCCAATTTTTGGGCTTTTTCAAAAATAATACGCCTAAAGCTCAAATATACGTTTGTTCCATGTGCCAAAGGAAAACAAAATCCATCTAGGGCTAACCCAGCACTCGTCAGTACAAACTACCATCAATAATCACGCTTAGTCCCCAAAATCACCATTTTTCATAAACTCGCCAAAATTCCAATTTTTGAGACTTTTCAAAAATAATCCGCCTAAGCACAGCTCCGATGTATGTTTGTTCCATGTGTCAAAGGAAAACAAAATCCATCGAGGGATAAGCGAGCACTCGTCCGTACAAACTAACATCAATAATCACGATAAAATTACCATTTAAATTACCATTTTTAAGATTAAATTACCATTTTTACGATTTTTCAAAAATAATACGCCTAAGCACAGCTCCAATATATGTTTGTTGCATATGCCAAAGGAAAACAAAATCCATCGAGGGATAAGCGAGCACTCGTCCGTACAAAATAGTGCACCTAGGTGCCGACAGACAGACAGACGGACAGACAGACGGACACGGTTCATTGGGCTTATAATTCCATTGAACGTATAAAAAACTTGATTTTTTTTTTTTTAATATCTTAATTATTTGTTGTAGTGACGGACGGACAGTACTGAATACTATAGTCCTCCGCTTCGCGCTAACGCGGCGGCGGAGGACCTTTTAATATTATAACATGATGGAATAAGTTTTTCCTCTATTTTCTTTGAAGCGCGAGCCATTCATTAATAGTCGTTAAAGAACGATACACAGTATTCAATATGCAAATGAGCAGAGGCTAATAAGCCGCTTATTAGACTCTGCTTATTTGCATATTGAATTTTGTGTATTGTTCTTTAACGACTATTAATGAATGGCTTAAAGCGTGACTCATTTTGAGCGAATACTGCAGTACAGTTCCCGCATATTTGCTCCACACAAGTATTCAAACAAAACGTCATAAAAGTTATTATCATGACTAATTGTTCGGATTTTTTTTATACAGTTCGAATCTTAATGTATTGATGCACTACTTTCAATTGTTATAATAGCGATAAAACACTATTGTTCGTTTGTATTCGTTTTGTAATAGTTTCTTCTTCACTCTAAATCAGCTATACAAACTCACAGTCGTGTTTTATCCCTATAATATAGAATTTCTGGTAATATTTTACATATATGAGTCCCCGTGGTATTCAACATAGAAACGCTATAGTCTTAATTACCCAGACGGGAGGTAAGACCCGTGACTGCACATCAACACAGTACATGCATAAAACCTTGACTTAAAGCATATGTATAATTATGTGTTAACGACTCTCCATTAAAAGTACGAGAAGCGATGGCATAAATTAATAGGCTCCGGTCTCGAAATGAGCTTCTTCGGATATATGTCGTGATATCTACGAGTACGAGGCTAATAATAATATTAGATTCCAAGACCTGGGTAGGTGGGTAAGTGCTCGAATCGTATTTAGTGTACGTATACTTACGAGTATACGTAACCCTTGTATTTATACAAGGACATAAAACAATTGACATAAATTATATTATTATTATAATAATGTTATTTCTTTATTCGAAGTGTGTATCATTAAACATATTATGTAATTTGGTGGTACATCAGTGTCAAGACAGAAGTCGAGTCGTTCCTTAAAAGGTAAGTACGGTACTGTCAGGTTATATCAGGTCAGGTAAATTCAGGGTGCGTACGAGTACAGAATTTTCAAGGGCGATTTCCAGAAATTACCTGGACTTTTTGGACACGGAATACAGGATTTTGGGGTTTTTGATAGATTTCCAGGATTTTCCACTAAGTTCCAGAACCTCCTTGACTCTATTCGCACCCTGTAAATATTCTTCCAGACCTACCTTAGGCATGACAGACCAAAATAGATTTCATTATTAAACCATGGCATATTTGGCATCGTTGGAAAGGTCTAGGTATCAGAAGTACAAATCAGAAAGAATTACGTAAATAACTCGAAAAATAAAAAAAATGGTGGCGAATTTAAAATTTGAAAACCAAAAAGATTTTCGCCTGAGGCATGGGTAACTGTCTAAAATGCCAACAATACTATTCAACCTATCGGAAATAAAGAATTCCGGATCTGCGGTATCATAGATACATGCTATTACAAAATAAACGCAATGGAAAATAAATAAAACTATTTTTAAGGTCGTACGGCCTACGGCAAAAATATGTCAGATTGAGTAAAAATGTTCAGATTTACTAATGTATTTCAAGGCTTCATTTTTTTTCTTCCAAGCAAGGTTTACTTGCGCATTATTAACCAATATTTATATAGGGTTGAAGTTAATTAACCAAATCAGTACATAGAGTGGCATTTTAAAGGAATTATCTCGACATAAACCCTCTAGTACTTTGGTTCTGAAAGGTACATTTAATATATTTTTTCGATCAACTTTTAAGCCTATCATCTTTGGTTCGAACAATTTTGTGCATATTATTGCTACATATTACTAAAATAATTCTAACTGTAGCTTATAATATGATTCAGAATGTGAAGAACTATCTTCATTGATAGAGATGTCGACTTCATGATACAACCTCGTCAAACACGATTAAAATTCTAATTTTGACAGAGTTCAACCGGGATTTTGACCATTTTCGGCCTTGCAAGCTGACTCCTTGGCATTGTACATGATTAATCCTTCATTAGAAGCTATGTGAAAAACAAAACGAGGAAAGAGATATAACCAAATCAATTGCTAAATATGTGGCGCTCGCGACGCATCCCATAATACATAAAAAAAAAAACAATTTTCGCCTAAAGGTGTAGACACATATGAGGAAAAAACGCTTGTTTCCACATTGTTTCCTTTTTGACGTGCTACTGCAAGGAAACAACGAGGAAACAGCGTGGAAACAACGAGGAAACAATGATGAAACAACAAGGAAACAACGAGGAAACAAGCGTTGGAGTAATACAATTTTCAAACGAATCATTTCCTCGATATGTGGATATTTGTTATATATAATTGTTCATTATCCATCAATCGAAGCAATGAAATATCGAAATTGCGTTATAAATTATAACAATTTAACCAAATTATTATTTTGTAATTGTCTACAGTAATCTTTGTGACGCAATAATCATAGACATCACGCTTTTAAAATTTAATGACATTTTCGCGATTCAACATTTTCAGTGATCATCCGAATGCTTGTTTCATCGTTGTTTCCTAATTGTTTCCTCGTTGTTTACGCCAAAAAGTGGTTGTTTCCTAAATGAAACAAGGGTTGTTTCCTTATATGTGTCTACACCTTAAGTTTGAAGGCCTGTAATTTCGACATTTTTTTTGGAAGATCAAACTGAGAACTTGACGTTGCATACCTATAATCCTTCAATAGAAGCTATACGAACGAGAAAAACCCTGTAACCTAGGAATTGATATACATATTTTTCCATCTACAGCAGCGGGTGCATTCCGAATGAGTTTTGTGCGATATGTGTTTTTTTTAATCTGTGCGACAGTGTAAAAAATAAGCGACAATTTCTAAATATTAAAGTGTTTATTTTTTATTCATTAAATGAAAGAACATGAACAATATATAATCAATATGATCATTTATTTACTGCAATTAACTTTTATTTAGGTTTCTACTTTGGTAACGGTCATGAAATACATTATCATACATAATTTTAGATCCCAGGTCAAGCTAAATAAATACTATGGCAAATTTCCACTCTTTATAATAAACTGAATATTCAAAATTGGAGAATTTACATTGGAATGAATAATTTCAAGGAAATAAAGCGATATAAATGATGGGCGATAATATAAGATTCTAAAAAATAATAGGGTGGGTAGCTTTCGTTCTGGTGCGCTATAAAGCGCCGCTAAATTTGACAAATCTAACCAGAGATAATGATTGCATATATAATAAGGTATCTCTTGACCACTGATGCACCACTGAGGCAAGCACTCCTTCTTATAGTAAATTCCATGTGAAGTTACCCTATATTTGCCTTTTGACAGTTCTATATAGAACTTATAATATTTAATTGTATTTATTTCAAAAGTTCCGAATTTCATTCTTGTTTTCAGTCATATATACTTTTCTATGCTAAATATGTCCAGATTCATTGCTATCGTGCAAAATATGAACCCATGTTTATGTGTTTTGAAAAAAAAATGGAGACAAGATTTATGATTTTTAAAAAGTCATCAATATTCAAACCTCAAATTATTGAAAACAACTACACACTGACAAATAATTTTATCATCAAAAAATCATTAAACATAATGACAAACTTTGTGTGAAGTTTAACCCAATTTAAGACTATATTCTTAAAGTTCCAGGCCGATTTATAAACGTGGTGTTCCCATTTGATTACACAAGGAGCCATGATTTGCAATTTGGTCTGTCATGCCTACCTACCTACGTCACGACATATAGTAACGTCCCCCAAACAAATCGGGATTCAAGCAATGTGATTGGACGAGAGGTTTTACTTCCTAGATACCTCCCCCAAACATTGAAAAATAAATAGCTTGCGATTGGTCAATCTTAAAAATGGCGGACAGTGGTCCGCAAGAATCAGATCTGTCCGGTCCGGCCTGCCATGTTTTTTTAAATACTTCAATATTTACCAGGGTTTACTTCGCTTTTGTACCTCATATCCATGATAACATTTTAAACGCAAACAATCGTTTATGCCAATTAAAGTCGGAGGGCTGAAGGAATAAGACTTCAAAAACTTGTATTATCGCTCACATAAATCATTAGTTTGGCCAGTTGTATGGTTATTAAGTGTTGGTATTTAACTTAAAATAATTGCCTTTATCGTTTGTTTTTATATAATACAATTTTTGACTATTCTTATTTTGCTATATTTTATAAATTAAATAATATAAATTATTAGAAATTACACAACCACAATGGGAACCAGTTATGTCGGAAGTTTGGCATTTTGGAGAGTATTACTGATTGTGACGCAATAATTAAATCGATTCTGATTGGTTTGGCTTTCATCTCTATAGTAGCACAAATCATATGAAGGATTGTGAAGTTGTACGGAGTTGATATCAATAATACAAGAAGAATATTAAAAGAAGAAAATGCCATTTCGTCGTAAAAAACAGAAAGGTAATTTTATAATATATTATTTTCTGTATCTTGCATTCATTCAGTCATTTTCACACAAAAAAAATTGATTGAGAGAGTTCTAAATGCGCTTTTTAAAACTTGAAAAATATTTTCGATCTTATTGTAACATATGACTAACTGTAAATATTAAAACTTGCTTTATATATAAATCAAACTAATAAAGCAATACATTTAATTAATAAAATTAATAGAATAAATTTAATCAATATCTTTGAAATATTTTAATAAATGATGGGGAAAATGTTTTGAGGAATTTGAGAATTCTAAATGAATGATGCTTGAATAGCAATATGTATTTTATCTTATTTAAAATGTATTCATGCATTTTGAAATGAAAAATTAATTTTAAAAAATAGTTTTAATGAATGCGTTTCTGATATTTTTATGCAAAACCAATCAATTCTTATGGTTTTATCTCGCTTTGCATACGATAAAAAAAGTCTATTGTATATTGATCCGGATATATACATAAGCTGGAATAAGATTCATTTTTAACTTATTTAGCAATTTAGTTTTACTTTACATTGGATTGTGATCAAAAGAGCAAAAGAGGTAAGTCTCTGTTCTACAATTATATAGAATAGTAGATTACAAGCAAATATATTACTGAAATTAAATAAACAAGCGAACAGACAAACGTAAACACAACATTATATTCATAACTTTATGCATATTTACTTTGCTAAACTTAATGAGCTCGAAACTTCAAACATAGGTCAAACTGTAAATCGGAATGATAAAATATATTATAAGTATTGCACAGAAACGTTGAAACTATTAAAAGCACATTAGACTAGCAGAACTTTAGTTAAGGGCATGCAGTAAATGCTTCATGGAGCAGTTTGATATATTTTTATATTTCAGACAAAACCGCTGGAGGTATGTCAAAGGAATTGAAATGTTCAATGAGCTGCACACATGTTCAACGGTTCAAAGTTTAAAGACATATGTGACCTTTTATTATATTCTTGAGTGTAAGGTATATTTTGACATTTCTTAAAGATGAGGTGTAACCGTTCAAATTGCATATTTTCTATGGCTATTTAAGAAACTTTCCCAGTAATTTTATTGATGCGATATATTTGAAAAAGTAGACGTTCTAGGGTTCAATCGTTCAATGCTAATAGTAGTCAGGAATATATATTAATTGTTTGTCATGCGATAATAACGTTATTGTATATAAGGTTTATGACGCAAAAAGGTTAGGATCATTAATTTCATATAATCATTATGATAGACTAACCCTAGATGTTTCCATTAATGTCAAAGTAATACATATATAATCAATTTTTCAAAGTTACATTTATTACATACCAATATAAAGAACATGTAAGAAAAACCCAAGAGTGTAATATTTCCGTACGTTTTCACTATAGCCTCGTTTTCGACTTATCGCCGTTTCAAATTGCGTCAACTTTCCATTTGGAGTAGTTAGTAAAAAATTTTGAGCGTATATTATTTTTAAAAAATGACATAATTTGGATGTAAGCAGTTATATTTGACCATCTGTGTCACCATTCTCTATTTGCAATTTTAAAAATCGATAAATTGATAGCTATAAGTATGTTAATAAGTTACGCAAGTTGCATGAACCCACCGTGGCCTAATGGTGTAGGTGTTAGCTTGCAATGGCAGAGGTCCCGCGTTCGAGCCTTGCTCAGGTCATAAATTTTTATTTTGCCTTACAATTTTATATGAAATATGAATTAAATAATGATTTATTTATAACATACATTAATATTTGCTATTGCTTTTGAATAAAATTGACTGATTATTAAGTTTAAATTATGTCTACTGCACCGCCAAATGACAACTTGACAACCACACAAAAAGGTCGCAGACACTTATTTATTTTTCAAAAATAAACAATTTGTTAATAAATCTTGTAGTTATTATCAAAATATATCATCAGTTGTCATTTAAAGGCTGTATGATGATAGAAACATTTTTTTGTCATAACACCTTTACTTGGTTTCGAACCTGGGCACCCCTTGCATATCTCAATTTCGAGGAAATTAGCCAACTACATGTGTTGCAAATCAAGCTAAATGATCACATTTTTATTATGATATTAGTAAAATTATGAATAAATCCTACAGAATAAAGAAATATATTGTTATTGTTAAATTTCTAGATGTTTTTGCCCCAAAATAACAGAGTTATTGACGATCAAAAATTGTAAAAAAAAACGTTGTTATTTGCGAATCACGCAAAAGTCAGGCTGGTCCAACGCTCTGACCGACTGAGCTAACGTGGGAACCTGCCTTTGAATCGCGAAATTAATGTATTTAAATCGATTATCTTTCATTGAAGATATGTAATAAAAGGAATACGTCACGAGATTATATATTGAAGGGAATTATAACACTCTGTCAGCCAAATCTAAACTCACCCTTCGGGTTCGTTCAGATTTGGCTGACAGAGTCTTATAATTCCCTTCAATATATAATCTCGTGACGTATTCCCAATATATAATTAGCATTAACATCAACTTTGAACCGTTGAACCGTAGAATATATGCTATGTACAAACGTTCAAACTTAAAATCAATCGATACATTAGAAGCATCACATTCAATTCGATTGATGTGACATATCTGCAAAATAGGGAGACACTCGATGTTCTAACGTCCAACTGTTCAATGCTAAGGGAAGTCAAGAACGTATAGTAATTGTTTGTTGGGGAATTATGACGTAATTACATATAATGCTTATGACGCAACAAATAGGCTAGGATTATGGCGACAAGTGTCACTTGTTTCTGCGTCGTTAGCGAATGGTATATAGGCCTACCTGTCGTCATTTTATTAGTCTCTATAATTAAAGTCACACGATTACATTTGCATTTACAACAACTTTGAACCGTTGAACGGTAAAGCACACACGATGTGCAACTGTTCAAACTTGCATTTACTCGACATTTGGCATACATCAACTTTGAACGGTAAAACCTTGGTTCAGCGCATTGAACGCTTCAAATCTTTGGACATGAGTAAACCGCTGAGGATGCGGAGATATGTCCAATATTTCGGACAAAACCATGTAAAATGTGGAAAAATGTCTAAAAAAGAGAAACGATTCAAGGAATCCAGTATGTACAATATAGTCTTGGTTAATTATATGTCTATTCATGTTCAAGTATGAACAATGTTAACAAGCCATCGTAGAGGGCAAAGCCCCCAACCTCCCAGCCTCCCTCATAATTTCCTGTTCTATATTTTTTTCCATTCCCTGTTTAATTTCCTCTGTTACTATCTCTCTATTTTGTTTCTCTCATTTTTCATTGATTCCTCAAATATATTACTATTTGGTTTGCATATGAACACCAAGTCGAATTTAAGTGATTCTGATATTCTAAATAGTTCAATAGAACACTCAAACATTTTCATTCAACTAAAAAAATAAGCAGAGTAATAAGAATATTCATTCGCGTATATTAATGGATTCATCTTTATAACAGACTGTGGGAAATTAGCATAACATATATATTTTTCTTGGTTGAAAAACTATTATTATGCACTAAATCCAATTGTGACGCAATGATTAAATTGTTATGTAGCTTGAACAATTGATTAATTTCGTCACAAGCATATTTTTCCTAGTTATTGTTGCGAAGCATAATTGTTACACCTCAATTGTTTGCGTCATATTTCCCCCAAAAAAGTTGCAAATTTTGAACTTTAAAGGAGATTTCCTAACTTATCATTTATTGAATCGAAAAATAAAATGGTCGGGCATCTACCTTATAACTTTTCTTACATTCCTTCCCACTGATGTTTATAGCTACATGCTACCGTTTTGGTGCTAGACCTTGACGAAACTTTTTTGGTCACCTTTTGGGTCTAAAAAAGCAACCCGTTTTAATAGCCCCCTCCGGGCCCCTAGGCCCCGGTTGGGGGCTAAAAATGTTCAATGTTATGTGAGTCGATATGGTCAAGATAATTTAAACGCCTGAAACATTCGCGGTGAACATTTTCACTTGTTTAAATTTGAGTGTCATATAGATAAACAAAAAGTATTTTAAAGCAAATTTCCAGATATATCAAAGTTTTCGAAGAAGGTTAACACATTTAAAAAAATGAATTAATTTGTATATTTTGTTTTTCAAAGAATGATTGATAATCAAAAATAATAATATATATTTTCAATTGATAAAGTCCAATGCTTGAATCAGTTACGTGATTGCTTAAAAACATGACAATATGTATGAATTATGTAAATTGAACAATTTAAGGTAATATTTACACCGTATATGTCCCTTCATGCCTACAATAGCATGTTTCGTTATAAAGGCCTCACAATCATATATTACAATGGGATTATTCTGTCAAAGGCTCACGGTATTGGACGTTTGAACATCTTAAACACAAAAACTGCAAAGAGTCGATAACGCTTTATCATGCCCCGTTTTTTAAACCTTTAAACATTTTGAACGCAATCTTTGTATTTAATGTCTAAGAATTAAATTATAATTATCTTCACTATTTTTGCATAAAGTCATCCATGAATATTTTGAACATGTTACACTCCTTGACATGCTTCAATACGTCCAACAACACCTCGTTATTTGAATTTCGGCTAAATAAGCATTTTAGATTCCCTTGGCTTAATAAAACAAATTATTGGTGTATGTTTGTATACTCTTATCACAAGTGAAGACTTGAAAATGCACATCGAAGAAAGAAATAAAAAAATATAATTTATGAGGCAGTGAAACCATTTTTGGCGCGATATTATTCTTATGTACCACCTTCCCTTACTCTAATTCAACATTATGTTTCTGATTTAGGAAAAAAGCTTGACAGGTCATGTAAATATATTGCTATCAATGAAAACTTCGACGTGCAAGTTCAACGTATTAATATAAAGCTTAGAAAAAAATCGTATACCTATCCATAGAGCAGGTCATACTGTTTACCTATTAATTATCAGGGGAGACAAGCTGACCCCATCTATCTTTGGCAATAGCTACGGAAAAGTCGCATCACTTCGCAACCTTCAATCATTTTTTATTTAAAGTCCGGATCAAATACATTTTGCTAGAGTTTTTGTTAAAAACAAAAATATAACATCATTTGCTTATATTTTGCTGCAAACCAAGATAGATCTTTATTCAAATATAATTCACGCCAAATTGCATGCATCACCAGTCCACTAGTTGGTTCCAACACCCAGGGGATTTATCAGAAATTCACTTTATTAAAGACGCACCTTTTAAATGGGATATTATGACGCTTTATACTGTTAATGGGGTTTTCTCTAATACGTTTCATTGAATTTCATTTTATATTTAATTCAATATTGTTTTAAAGTTAGAGTTTCATGTCTTATTTTATTTGTTTTCTATTGTATAACCGTATCCCAAAGCGCCATGTATATGCTACTGTGGCGCCGTAGAAAAATGAATAATAAAATTGCAGAATATTTACCCCGTATTTCCTTACTTCATGTATGTAAAACCCAACTTTAAGTCTGGGCGTCATGTAAAAATGTATATTCTATGTACAGCTCTAGTAACATTCGAAACGAGAAGAGTGCAAAGTATTAGAATTTAGTACTTTTATGCATGTTTTAAGTAGATGGCTTTGCACAAATTAATTATGTTTAATACACGCTTTTTTCCCTATTTCTGATTCCTGTGGGATATTCTAAGAGCCGCGGTAGTTAACTTTTCCAAGAATGAAATAATTATTCAAAGTATCACACTTTACCACAGGCGAGAGATGAGTTTATTGTTTAAACTAAATACTTCACCTCTCTAGTTAGTGGTGAATTTGCTCATTCTAATCCTCTGTCAATCACATGGAGATTTCAGAAGCTAAAGGAAAACAAGCGAGCTCTTGACTTATTAATATACACTATTTGAGTCCGACGTAAACAAAACGGTTCTTGGCCTCACTTAGCGTCATAAAAGCGGAACGAAATCGATTCTTATTTCTTTTTCTGACGCGATACATCGATAACGTTGACCAAATATTGTTGTTTATCTTAGCAATCGAAATAGATTTAGCAAAGGTGTGCATGTATTATTTTACAATATTAATATGGATGTATTTGGCCTTTTTTAGTCATCGTTACTTTTTAAAATCTTAACTTACCAAGCGTAACTTACCAAGTATTTATACAGATTGAAGTAGCGGATCACGAACCTCCATTTTCATTGGGAGTACGTCTCGCCTCCTCGAAGGCGAGACAAGCCCATTGCTTGGTGTTGTCACTTCATTGTATTCTTGATGTCCCTCTTCCGCGCTAGCCCTTGACCATGCCCCCAGCAGATCTCCTTGCATGAAAAAATGTCTTAAAAATGACAGCTTTGGATTATTCACATTATCAAACAACGACTTTTTGGTATATGCTATACAAAAAACTTCCTCATTCGTGAGCATGTCCTCAGGCTTTTAGACCCTGTTACGATATGTTTCTGGCGGTCCATGTCTCCATTTGATACAACAATTGTGACCAAATAGAGCATTTGATGGACTTTATTCTTGCTGGTATAGATATCGTAGGATTTGTCCGTGTCGTTTGCATTTGGATGAATGACTTTCTCGTGATTACTATTCTTCGGCTAATCTCCCCTTCACTTTTCCGTCTCCGGTAATCAACTCTCTGAAACACACAATATACTCAATTGTTCAATCTCTTGCCATTTAATTTGATATATACCCTGGGAATATTTGGCTTCATCTAAATATACCAAAATATCTTTTTCATCTGACATGGAAATAGCGTTTTCATTTTAAACCGTGTGATGTTTAACTGTCGCATTTGCATGTCCTATCAACTCCCAACTTGGGTCTGGGGTCCGGAGGGAGCTATTAAAACGTGTCAAATTTTCGGAACAAACAAAACAGAGATATTTTGCCATTAGCTGTAAACATGTTGGGAAGGAATGTGCGAAAATTAACAAGATGGAAAACCAATCTCTTTTATGTGTTGGGTTTAAGCGATGTACAGCTTGACAACTAATTTTCAGCCTTTTCTGCCGTGGCTTTTGATTTTTGTAGCCGTTCATCCTTCCGTTGTGTGGTATGAAGCTTACGGGTAGTTTCGATTTCCACAGGTCATCTGCTGTCAGCATGAAGACATCGGACCCTGTGTTTACCTTGATATTGATGCTGTAAGTGTCGTTCAGCTGGCCATGAGCTTAGATTCTGTCGATGCCTCGTCTCTTTTCTGAGATTTCCTCGTTGATTCGCGGTCGATTGATTTTGTTATCGTGGTGATTGATCCAATTTTACCCCAGGAGAACGCGTAAAGATAATCTGAAGAATAATCATGGGAATGTTGTGGACTAGCTGTTGTCGTAATTTATGTCGGCACACACTCTGATAATGGCCAACCTTGTTTCAGAAATAGCATTCTATTTTCCTTGTATGGTTTTTTTGCGTCACTTGTATGTTGTCAACCGCATTTTGAACATGTCTTTGACTGTCCATTGCTCTGCTGGGTCTGCTCTGCGTTTTTTTAAGACGTTCTCGGGCTTCTGCTCTTCTTCAGGTGCTCTTTTGCTTCTGACAGCGTGGATTGGTTGTAGATCTCGATCTTTCTTAATGTGACGTCCTTCTGCTCTTTGGTGCATTTTCATGTTTTTGTGTGGTTGCATATTTGTCGGAACGTCAGGTTGTTCCCAATGGGGATTGCGTCTCCCTGTCGGACTTTAGACAAAAAAAAACAACCTGTATCTTCGACACGTAAATTGTCGCCCTCTTCGGCAGCCCATGTTGCGGTGTTGCAATGAGGCTCTTATCATCACACCAGAGAAGCAGCATGCCAACCTTGTATGGTTCGCCTATTGCGGCCAGTGGGCCCTCAATTATCAGTTGACACTTCTGCTTGAAAATCTGGAACCACCTGTGTAGGTCTCCCAGTGTATATTAATTCATTGCAGGTGTGCGAAACGTTTCCCCCGTCGCTGCTCGCAGATCGGACCGCTTGTGTCTCGGTCGTCAAGGTAGAGCTATGTTGTTTGACCGTTTGATTCGTCTACAGCTTGGCCAAACGTCTCAGCTTAGCCCCGATCAAACTGCTTGGCTCCTCGCTGCTGTCTGGTCTTTGGTCGACTCGTTTACTGCTTGGTCACACGTCTCAGCTTTGCCCTGGTTGAACTGCTTGCCTCACGTTGCTGTTTGCTCTTCGGTTGACTCTTCTGCATATTGGTCGTTCGTATCAACTTGGCCTCAATCGAACCACTTGGCACCCGGTGGATAAACTACTGAGCTTTGAAACTATTTCCATTTCTCTCTCGCCCTAGATACTAATTTTTACCTGCATAAAGGTAGAGACCTTTTAGGCTCTAACACTATGACAAAGGAAGGCATGCATTCTACATACGTTGTTTACATTATGTATGAGTGACATCAAATCATAGTACAGTGTATAGGCGAATTGATAAGTTGTATATTGTGATGTGCAAAATAGGCTCTAGTCAAACACATTTTAGGCACATTGGGGCTAAACGGAAATTCCTAAAACATGCATATACTGTTACATATACCTTGTGCACAACATCTTTATCAATGGAAGTGGTTACAGACTTTTCTCATTCA
The DNA here is from genome assembly GCA_001703475.1 of Hydroides elegans. NCBI lineage: Eukaryota > Metazoa > Annelida > Polychaeta > Sabellida > Serpulidae > Hydroides > Hydroides elegans. The sequence goes on from LQRL01087510.1 coordinate 46,597, forward strand.
TAAACCTACCTCCCTTCGATTGGCCCCTGCTAATCATCAAGAATGCCAACTCGCGTTCATTGAGGCCGGTGCAATCTTGCAACTGCTTATTAACATGCGTGCCGGCCTTCCTCGCCTTCTCTTGTCGTTATTAGGGTCCACAACAGTGTCTATAGCAATGACAGGTAGTCTTTTTTGTTTGACTGTATCTGTGGCTTTTGGCACCCTATGTACATTTCTGTGTTGCTTACATTGTGTTTCCAAGTAAATCTCAATGCTGATCTCAGTAGTCTGATGATGCAACAATCGATTATCTTTGCTAGTGTATCTGTTAGTGCCCATGCTGCACTCCCTTATAGGAACAATTATGCTACCGTTGAGTGAAACAGTTACGTCTTCGTATTTCTTGAAAGTGTTTCTATAACACCCAATAAACGATCATAGATATGCAGCGTCTAGGTTGCAGTTCCATCGGCTTAAATTATCAAAATTACACGTGTCTGAACATAGGATACGGAGTAATGATCCGCGTATATTGTGACTTGGTAGGCGAGTGAACGTTGTGACGTGGTGGCAAGCAAACTTTGTCAACATTGTAAGGAGGACGTTATCAGAAGGAAGATTTTAGAAAGACGTT